>VYXH01004079.1:121674-140546 GCA_013397275.1 Burhinus bistriatus
GGGGGGGGGGAATCATGTTAACCAATTAAGAAGTTTCTTCATCGCTACTCCATCATAGTGAAGAACTCTACAAAGGTTATACAGTTTGACTATTTATAAGTGATGACACTATGAACAAATCTTAAAAAGCAACTTTTTTCTTTTCCGGGAGTATCATAGTAATCTTTAGCTGTGACAAAAAAAGTTGTAAGGGGAGACAGCAGTACAACCTGTTCTACAAAACTCTGCAGCTACCACCTCACCACCGCAACAGGCACCGATTTCAACATTTAGAGCTGCTTGGAAAGTTTTCCTAAAAATCTGCTACTTTCCATGGTACTAAGACTACCTTCATTTCTTTTGGAAAAGCAGCATCACTTTAATGTGAGCATGAAGTCAGTGACTATTGCAACGTTGTACTTGAGACTCAGTTCTGGGCGTGACATGACCACATCTCAACTGATGTTATCACTACCTTCTCACTAGATCTATTTAATAAAACCAGAACAGTTATTTGGAGCCCTAACGGCAGATTTTTTTTAATCAGCAGAGGGCGCTGAAAACATTTAACCAGAACAGAATGGATAAGCAATACCATGGCTTCAAAAAGTTTGGCTTCTGACACAAATTCAGTACTACAGCCTGGCCCATCACCCACAGCAGAACAAGGCACAGGAAGCATCAGGCAAGGGCTAACATTTTGGGAGAGACTTTATTTCACAGCTCATTTCAAGAATACCGGTCAAAACCAACAAGCTGGTTGTCAAGCAGCTGTATTTCAAATATAATTTTAACAGGTATATTTATATATTTCATTTCACTGTGCTGTTTGACAATCAAGGTAACCAAAAAACTTTGTTGTCTTTTGACGCTTACTCCCAGAATTAGCAGTAGTCCCATCTTTAGTAACATTTAAATAACTCCCCTTTGCATCAGTGCTGCAACAGAAAATGAACTTCGAAAAACAAGTTCCTCTCTGGTAGTAAGTAGAATGAGATGGAAAACCATATCCCAAGGTGTCAGAAGGGCAGAAAGGGAAGCACCTCAGGGAAACATTTACTCCTCTTCTTTTTCAACTCCAGTTTTAATTTGACAGCGTGGTCCTTCAAAGCAGTTTATTTTCTGCTTTTTGGCTGTAGTTTCTGCTGTCCTAGGACTTTTTGTGTACCTACTTCCCTTTTTAATTTTTATCATCTGTTTCCGCCTAAAGCCCAATTGCAATTCCTCCTTCTGTGCTGCCCACACTTCCCCTGCCTTCATGCGGCAGCACTGGTGTCACAGCTGTGCAGGCAGGCAAAAGCAAATTGCTCTCTGACCACCAGACTGACAAACGAATAAGCTGAGAAAGCAGTGTCAACATCACCAAAACCAGAGGCACACACTAAAAGGGAATATGCCCAAAATCAAACCTACAAGAGCAACTCATGACACTTGTGTTGTCCCTCTAACACAGCGCAGTAACCTAACAATACATTGAAAGCAATGCTTCAGTATGAAGGCACTCACAAAAATGGCTGTACTATGCTTTCAAAACTGCAGTTCTGCAGTAAGAAGTCTGAAGTTCGGCACCTACACAAGAACCCATCATTTTTGGTAAGAATTATCACAGGACGAACATCTACATGGCTAGGTGCAGAGCACCCTCAACTCTTGTGTGTCTACTCCATGCAGCAAACCAACTGCAGTATTGGAAACCACTGAAACATGTGAGGCACTGGCAAAACAAGGCAGGAAATACCCAAAAGACAGCTCAGACGCAAAAGAAACTGAAATACCACTGGTACCTTTCCTTTCCCCCCATTTCCCCACAGGATAGCTGCAGCTAGTTGCTGCTCCAGAAGGGGTTTTGGAAAAACAGAATTGTGAGGGGTTGTTTCAGGAGGTTAAAAGCTGCATTTCCATTTGGTTTGAAGAATGGTATACCTGAGAGATTACGCAAGCGCACAGTTCAGTTCTGTTTCTTCACACAGTGTTGAACGTTTTCGAACCCTGATCCATCTGTCTCCTAGGAATGCCAAGGTATTGATCACTTCTAGACTGCCAAGCTAAAGGAGACCAGTCTCACTTCAGAACGTCATTACACAACTGACGCACCTGCCCAAATTCAACATCAGCATCTCCCTGCTGATCAAGACCACCACCATGACTGGCAAGCACTAAAAATATTTTTTTTTAAAACATTCTTCTAAATCCTCATTGCTGAAGTCCAACACTCCCTGTCCCAAGAGTACTGCATGGACATTTGTCTCCCATCTCAAACCAGTCCTTGCAACACCACAGGCCTGTAGTAAGCCAGTCGAGGAAGCCCAGACAGCAGACCACCACCCTGCTGATTAACCGCTAGTTTATCCACAAGCTCGCATCATCACGTGAGTGGCAGTGCTGATGCAAGAGAAGGAAAAGGACAGGACATGGCTTCGCCAGCTTAGGACAGTCACAGAAATACACTTGTAGATCAAGACTGCACTTACCCTGGGTTCCCACTAGTACCATTGGAATTTCACTAGTGTTACGATAGTTAGCCATACGGCTGTAATAGTGGTAAACGGTCTGGAAGCTAATTTCATCTTCCAAGCTGAAGACAAATATAACAGCATCCACCCACATGGCAAACTGCAGAATAAAAATGGAAAAGATATACTGTGAGAAAAGCAGTGAATAGGAAAAACAGAAACATTCTTACCTTACTCGGCGGGAAATACACATCAGAGAAACTTTATTAGTGACAATAACCAAGGCCTTAAAAGTGGCATATCATTACCAAAATAATGAATCAACAATTATCACTCTGCAAGTGATGGGGATCTGGGATATAGAAAGGTTTTTTCCCACGCTCACAGCTGCATCTCTTTTTCACTGGTATATGGTATTACAAGCACAACTACTATCAAGCGCACATTGGTTTTGATTCACAGAAAAAGAAAACATCACAGCCTCAGATTTCTGAATTTGTGAATTATAAATGAAAAACACTTCTTTGGGCACCTAAATGCCCCATTTAGTGTGTTATTTCCCCACCCTGTGCTTTACACACATGCATGCTGCTGTTTCTGTTAATGTCAGGACAAGTATTACGGTTGTGGTTTTACAAGCATTGCTGGTAATTTTCACATGTTGATCAATGTCCAAACCTATTAATTTCAAATTTCCAATTCTTCACTATATAGACACCCTAACTGAGCAAACAGTACTGAATGTCTCATTCAGCTTTCAGTGTGAAAGCAAACTATTCTCTCTTGGCATCAGTAATTTGCTAAAACACATGCATATACACAGGCCAAGGCAAGGCACTGCTTAAGTGACCATGCAAGTGAAAAAGTTTTAGCTCACAAGTGGAATAAGATTGTTTAAACACATTTAACATAACAGTAAATGTATACAGGACATCAAAAAAAGGCTGAAATTAAGCTTACCTCACTGCCTTTATGCTTCCCTAAGTCAGTCCATTCCTACCCAAATTTAGACCAAGTTTCAGCCATCAATATTCATACTTTTTAATTTATCACTACTACAATATGCCAGGTAGACTGGGGACACACTGAACATTCAAAGAGCTGCAAGAAGGTTCATTCGGGAAGCTTTTATACACATTTTGCTGAGTTTTACAAGACTAGCCTAGGTTTGTAAGCTCTTACTTAAGCCCCACCAACTCTTGCAGTTTTGCTTCTGCTCTTGCAGTATTTAAACTGCTTCAATCACTAGTTTGTAGATTCACACGATCTCAGCTTTTAGTAAGGCATCCCAATCTGGCATATGCAAAGGTAAGAAAAAAGCAGACAGTATGAAGTTACGTACTGAAATTGCTAAACTCATTAAATTTTCCTTTTTCAAAAGGAGCTAGTAGTACTTCTTGCTTATTTTTCATACAGCCCATTAGCTAATAATTTAAGTTAATGTGCATGTTTATGACTGTATTGTACTTGAAACCAAACACATCTCTTACGGTTACAGCATAAAAATAGCCAAGAATGTCTTGAGGTTTTCAAGACAGTCAGAAGGACAATCATCTAGATGTTAAGGACAGGACTATCTACACACAGCATAGTTACTGCCAGAATAAGGTCAACTACCACACTATTAAATTTGAACTATTCAAACCAGAAGATCTAACCAAAGGAACCAGAGACAGTGTCATTACTGTGGACTTAGTTTTGGGTCTTATTATAAAATGGTTGACTGGACTCAGCAGCATCATGCCAAGAATTCTTGCTTACAGCTACAACATCCTTAAAGCATCAGTTTGGAAGCTAACAGTCTCTCTAAATTTTCTTAATGTTTCAGTGTGCAGCAGCAGCATCCTTCTAATGAAGATTATTAAAAAAATCCAGAGGGTGGTTATTCAATGCAGTGTCCTCCAGACACAAAATATTTCCAGTAATTTCTTACTTCTCTTTTTATACTAAAGTTTAAGCTTTGTGGATACCAGACCTGTGATATTAAAAACCAAAGGAATTTTGGAAAACACGCAGAAGTTCTGGAAACCTAGGATGTCTTATCCACACAACTGTGCAGAGAACAGCTTGAAATAAGGATAGCTCAGCTGTTGATATACAAATCCATATTCAGACTTACTACTGTGATCGAGCAGATCTGTTTGTTCAAGATAAGTGCAAACAAAACCAAACCATATATAGAAGTTCTAAATAAAAAAAAAAAAGCATGCAACAGCTCATTATAGCTCAGTTATGTTAATCGAGTTTTACAATAGGAGGCCACTCCATTCATAATAGATCACAGCAAGAGTAAAATCAAACCTGGTGAGCAAAAGAAATGGTCAATATCCACAAACTTGTGACAAGTGGCAAGACTAATGCAGCATCAGCTGGTACATCTCACCACCCTCTTGTTCTATGAAACAAAGCTATTTTTTAATTATTTTCATCTCCAATCTTATGTTAGACAAGAGAGAGCACAGATCCAGAAAGTGAGTCTTCAGATGAGTTCACTTTCCCTCCCTTCCTGCCAAAAAAAGGGGACAGTGAACTGAGACCTGGGCTGCAGCCTTCTTTGCACTGAGGAAAAGACAACATCAACTGGGGAACTCTCCCTGACGCCATGCTGCCAAGTGCCAGGAAGACGCCACTTCAGCTTGTTCCTTATTGAAGTTGTAATTCTATTCCAACTATCCACAAAAATATACTGTGCTGTTGCAAAAAGCAGAACCTTTCTATATCATAAGCAAATAGTGCGAGGTAAACGTTTTTCTTTTGAAAAATGCCATTTTCATTATAGAGTTATAAATATTCATGAACCCAGGAGTAAACTTTTTATTCCAGGAATAAACAGACTAAAGATTTTTAATATACATGCAACTTGAAATTATACCCAAAAAAATCCTACAGTATTTTACATGTGAAACACGTCTTCTGAAAGATGAAATAGCACTAACACCCTAAATCTTTCCATACTTATTTGCTGAAGACCAACTCTCAGCAACAATAGTAATTAAAACCCCCAAATTTACCTAGAATAGATCTAAAGCAAAATACTGGGTCTGTTCATTAGCTTGCAGTTAGTTCAAATGAACCCTGCAAAACAAATACAAAAATATTTAGGTTGCTGTGTGTACCTTTACAACTCCAGTATTTATGTTTTTATATGAATGAACGTTCTCTAAGCATTGAGGCCTGGAAATTGTTGTGTACTTCAGCCAAATTATTCACAGCCTAAAACAGAGCACTTCTTTTAGGCTCATGCCTCACACGGCTGCAGATGTGTCAGTGACACTAATTTTTTGTTTTTATTTTAACTTCCTTCCAGGATGTCTCTCTTGGTCTCCGTTTCCTCCACCTCCTTTCTCTTCTCCTTTCACTGGGCACCTTCCCCCATGCTCTGATCCTCCCCCAGCTAATGAGCAATAGTGGAGCATTGAAACACAAGCTGCTGCTGCTGGCACAGCTCCCGTTCAGCTGTTTGGCGACAGCACAGTTCCTGCTGCTAGACTTTTTTTTTTTTTTGAAGCTGATCCACCACTGAACAGCCAAGCAAGGCAAGGCCAACGGTAGCCAACACACTTGAGTCAACCCCTAGTGCCCAGGTAAGAAGAGGTAGCAGGGAGACAAGGCGGATGCCTGAAGACAACGACACTGCCTGCAGACAGGCTGGCAGAGTCTGTGGTGATTTAAGCATCCCCTAAGCAAATGCTTCACTTCACATCACTCAGAGTAACAGAGTTAAGGGCACAAAACCACAAGTGTCTTCTCAAAGGCAAATCCCGATGAGTCACCTTCTATGAGACAAGGAGGTAACAACCCATATACAGAAACCAAGTCAGAAATCTGAGAACTCAGTGGTGCTGAACTGGAACTTGCAAAGTTGAGTCTTAAATGGCACAGGGAGCAAAATGTGGAAGCAATAGGGAATGCAAAGATTTGTACACAAGTATGTGTGCCATTGTGCATACACGTACTTTGCATTCTAACTATTTAGAGATTCACACTCAGAAGAAATGCAACTTTGCCACCACAAGAAGCATATTGATTAGGCAATATAAGTTAACCATGTACCTTTCTTTACTACACAGTTTCACATCGTAATTGAAAACCCAAATATTTTCTAAACAGAATTTCTAAACAGAATTTTTAACCCGAGGCCGATGTATACATTTTCCCAGCAGAAAGATGAGAAAGACCCAGAAAAGAACAAAACAAAGCCAGTTCTCTTTAAGGACCGTTTTTTAAAATACAGGAAACTGGTGTTAGGCTCATAAAGCTCTATATATGCAATGCTCACCTGCGCCTCTGGAGGGCCCCCTTCATCTCTAATCAGCAGCAGATAGCTTTGTCCATCAACTACTATCTCTTTCTTGAATCTCCCACCTGTCACACAAAGTAACTCATTACAGAACAGAAAAGGCAAAAGATACAATAGAAAAAGGCTTCGCTTGTGGAAAAAAGGTGTCCTTAAGATCTTTCGCAAATGAACTACTGTGAATATAAGTTAAGTTCATATGCAGATAAATTACGTAAGAAAGTTAGGTCACATACTTTAAAAATAAGGCTCGTGGAAAAAAGCCAACAATTGCATTACAAACACTAACTCCCATGTTAGGTGTACTTGTTTTTGATACATATAGTTAAAAGACAGTCACCTTTGTTTTATATAACATTGAGAAATGTATTTCTAAGAACGGCAAACGTTGCATACAAGCAAAATCATGTATTAGAACTAAAATTTCTTGTGTGAATTAGCATTTCCTCAAGAGAAGCCCAGTTCTTACAGCAAACATGTAATGTTATGAAAATGATACTTCTCTATTCACAAACCACAGTTAGGGGAAAATACTAGACACATGTTAGACAAAAAAAACTACAATGGTGGTACCTCTGTAGAGATGTACTAAACTAACAGAGAACCTTGTGCCACTTATTAGCAGGGTGAATTAAAGACGTATTTGGGAGATCTAGCTAAAAAGAGCAAAGTCATAGCCTTCAGCCAAATTCTATTCCTGACCTTATTATTTCAGGGAGACGTAGAATACTGAGTGCTTGGGAAGGCCAAAGAACTGGTACTGGACCTAAGAAACCAAACCAGGGCATGCAGCTGCACTGTTACCTTCTCTCTCCACTGGCCTGATGAGGACTTCAAGCATGACCCAAGGGCTGAATTGGGATTGCTTTCCTTTGGGGTTAAGCATATTTTGGGCATCCTGCTGAGTCTCATCATGGACTTCAGATAATGACAAATCGCATTTAGGGTTTTTGGTGTGACCAAGCCTAAACCAGGATTAGCAAACTTGGCCTGCCTAAGTAGTCGGGTTGCATTTACACTCCTCTCCTGGAAGCAAAAGCCACAAAGGCCCCAAGGCCTCCATGCTTAGCATCATCCAACTGCCTCACATCTGAAATTCACAGACTAAGACAAAATACATCTACTGACACACACTAAACTTCTGTCTTGAACCCTTTTTTTTTTTTTTAAATGGAATTATTTCAAATTTAAACCCTATTTTGCAACTATGCTTACTTCAAAACTTGTTGTAATATCAAAATCAATGCATTTAACCACGTGATAGGTGACTGAACAACTCTGACTTGTTCTCCAAACAAGGTCTCTAAGCAACTAAGTCAGCAGATTTGCACAAAAATTGCTAGCCTTAGGGAAACAACTGGCCTAGACCCACCATTCCCCCAGTCCAACCATTACAGCAGGTTGTAAATCAAGATTGCTCAATAGTTTAGCTACGTGCAATATTTAAGCATGTTTAAACACGTCATGTTTAATAGAAAACATAAGAATAGGGGGGTTTGTTTGTGTTTTTTTGTTATTATTTTTGTGTTGGCTTTTTGTTTGTTTGGGTTTTTTTAATTATTTTCTTTATATTATGAGCAGGTTAGCAGTACCAAACATGCAACAATTAAGCCTGTCACATTTGTGGTTGTTTAATTACACAGAAGGATTAGAAAAGCTGTGTATAGATTTTCATTATCTTGCTCACAAACTGGATTTCAATTTTGCCTTTGAAGATCAAGTGGCAGATAAATATATATCATTAATAAACCTGAAAAGAATCAATACTAAGTGTAAAACTTTGAAAGGAAACTAATGTCAACTCTCGGGAACTGAATTTCTGTTAAGCCGATCATTATTTCTATATGTCATCAATTAATTGTATACATTTCATAATGAAGTGTTAAATAAGATTAATTACCTAATACACAGCCCTCCAGAGAGGCTCTTTAAAGCTGTAAGTAACAATGGAAATGCAGTATATACGTGATCGAAGAGTGAAAGTTCTGTGTAATTGCCATTTCCTATTTCCTTTTTTTTTAAACACTGAAAGTTCACACAGCTAATTATAAAATACCATCAACTGAACACATTTAAGAGCCAACTCATTATTCCCTCTTGTCACTAGTATGCCTTTCAAGTCTCACTGTATCTTCAAACTATTCTCAGAGGCATAAATAAGGTACAGACAAGGTGAAATAAAAAGCTTAAGTAGAGAATTGAAGAAAAAGAAATAAAATCCATGGATCTAGTATTAAAATGTACATACACAGATCATAAATGTGAGCACTATGAGATTTACTCTTGAGATCCACTTCATGGTCAAAAACTAAAGATTTAGTTTGTGGGAGCAGGTTTGAGAAGTGTACTATATTTAAGAAATACAGTAAAAAGTTATCCAACAGTTCTCTTCCTATATGAATCCGCACTAAGTGACCAGCTTGTATACCTGTTCCTTGCCTTCCCCCAAAAACACTGTGCATGGAGTTCGGGACAATGATAATGTATTTTTATTTCCAGTTTTAAATTCAAATCTTGACATGCTGTGCCACTTCACGGTCTGTCATGCTGGAAGAGCAGTGCTGCAGTCAACAAGCATACAGTAAATTCAAATCTATGTAAGTGGCTTCTTTACCCTTAAAAGCGAAGTGTGTGCAGTTCTAAAATATGCACTAGTTCCTTGCACATCCTCATACATTTATTTTTGTTTGGGTTTAGCTATTTCATGATAAATAACTAAAATCTAATAACCTCCCCAACTAAAATATTTAAAAGAATGGCCTGTGTTCCCAATGGGTAGTAAGTATTTCAAATCAAATCTGAAGATCCAGAAATGTAACAGCAGACTCATGCTCATCCCCCAAATGGAATTGTTTTATGCAAATTTGAGATCAAAGCAGGATGCATCCCTGTTAACTTATGTTTCTACACCATTAAAGAGCCCTTGTCATGAGCACATCGTAACATTAGGTACTACATAGGCAGAGATCGAAAAAACCTACCTCAATATCAAGAATTTATACAACCAAAAGTATAAACACTGAAGAATATACAAGACTTCTGCCAGCGTATGAAACCAAGCCTATGTGGTTTTCCTGTGGGTATCTGTGGTCGTAAGACTAATGCAAACGATAGACTGATTCTGCCTTTGACTTGATGAGCCCTGACATGACCTATCTCCAGGCTGGGCAAGTTAAAGCAGTTCAAGGGTGGTGATTTTGGGATGGTTCAGCTTGGACAGCACTGCACTAGTAATTTATTTATTTTTTAAATACATCTTTGGAGTTTATAAAGCATCACAGGGCCATCGGGGAAAAAGGAATTCGACAGATCAGCCAATCTGAATATTGAACTACCACCACCTGTCAAAGAAGTCAAGCAGTCTCCCATGGCTACAAAAAACCACTGCATTTTTCTAAATATTTGTATATATGATGGAGCCCCAAAATATTATCTCAAGTGATGACACTGAAAACAAAGAAATGACCTTAAAGAATGAACTTTAAAAACCCGACAGCACTAGTCCCAAGGGAGGTAGCTAGCTTTGTTCTAGTCCCATCAGTATTATGACACATGCAGCTTTTTAATGAGGGAATGTCTCAACTCCCATATGTACCTGCCAAAGGAGGTCATTGAAAGAGAAAGACTGGCAGCCTGGACCACACCTCTGAAGGATGGAGTGATCGCTCCTGCTATGTTCTAACAAGCACGTCAAAGCACAAAGATGCTAGAGTGCAAGGCATGCAGTCAACAGCTGAGCTACTTTTACTTGCAGCCCCAATCCTATCTCTAAAGCCATATAAAAGACATGCCAGTGAATACCTAAATAACTCTCTACAGCCAGACAGATGGAGCTGGAAACCATTTTCATGAAATATCATAGCAAATTTATAAAAACAAATCATTGAAACTGTGTGGAAGCTTTAATTTGGAAGGACTTTAGTATGTGTTTTATTTATTTTCTCTAAAACACTGCATTATTCCCAGTTTTCCAGGGCAAGATCATTATCAATTCACACAGACTCTTTTTCAGACATGTATAGAATTCTGCGTAAGAAGGCAAATATAACTCCTGTGTATGAACCACACACAATACCCATCAGAAGACAGAGTGGTGCTTTTGATGCAACCCATAAAACCACCCAGTCTCTTTATTTGCATTAGGCCAGATTCCTACTATAAAATACTTCAGATAAAAATACAGCTTTGATCAATATAAAGCCAAATAAATTCTGTCCATCAGCAATTTACAACCATGGCTAAAGACCCAGCACAAGTCAGAATACCAGGCTGAGGGAAACAACAAAAGATTCCTAATCTTGTTTCTATGCACATCATTCCACAAACATTAGTGCTTTGAATCAGCAGTAGTAAGAAACTGTCCTTCAGTAAAAATTGATACTTTTTTTAAATACTGCATACATTTGTAATCAAAGGTGGTCTATATTGTGAAAGCTTTATATTACATGGGGAATTCCATGGATAAAGGTTTTCATCCGACTATGAAAGCCTGGCTGCCTCTTCCTCTAGCTGATAGCTGTTTCACTGCATAATTGCTCACCAAAGCGACCGCAGATTTTCATACTGTATCCCCAGGCTCGATTGCATTCACCAGGCTCTTTATTAAAGCAAATTGCCATGGGGATGAAGTTATTTGGCCATATGAGAAAGATAAATCTGGGGTGCTGGCCACATGATAAACCCATGCAGCAGCTGAATGTCTACCAAAATCATGGGGGCAGGGCAGGCAGGAGCAGGCACGAATGGAGAGACAGAAGGTAAGACTGAAGCAGCCTGTAAAAGCCTGTATTTTATATTCCCAATGGCACGTGAATTTTGACAGCAGTGGTCAGCTGTCTTACGCAGATTCTCTCCTTTTTTTCCGTAAGATAGAAAAGATAGTGCCAAGAATCTGGCTCCTCTTCAGGGAAACACGTTAAAAAGTAATTTATTCCCTCCATTCATACATACATCATTTCAGGACCAAATACATGAAAATTGTTGGTTAAGCTCAGAAGAAAAGAAATGCTTACAAGGTCTTCTGCAACTAAGCAGAAGCACTAAAGAATGACGACTGCAACAGCCCAGTCAACCAATGCCAGTGTTGCAGTTCATCATTACCTCAAATTTTTATTTAAACTACTTTAAAAACATTTTTCTCAGCATTTCCCAAGAAAACATATTATTACACAAGAAGTGTTAAAAACTAAATTTTCACTAAATCAAGTTGTGCTCAGTGCCTGTCAATTCATATTGGTATTAGCAGCAGAGAAGCTATCACAAACTATCATTCAGCCACATGTAAAGTTTGCTTTGGGGTATTTCCTTAATGCAAATATTGTGCTAAACAATACTTCAGAAACTAAATGTGGTTGAGCTGGGTTGAGCATATAACCACAGAATTGCAAAGACTGGGGAACCATCGCTCTTGCACAAGACTATAGTCACAAGCAGCTAACTGCACTAGCCTCCCAACAAAGTACTTGGGTAAAAACCCCCAAAACCTGCAAAGCAACCTAGACTGAGCCTTTCAAAACTCACAATCTGCTTCTCTCAACAGGTTTATGATATAACTTAGGAAATACATGGATCAAATAATGGGCTAGAATATTAGAGTTCTTGAAGTATCAAGCTATACCCAATTAAAGCAAGCTACATCCACAAGCACCATGTATGATGTAATATTATTACATCATATAGATAATCTTATCATTACATAAAAAATGGCAAGGAAGCACTAACATATGATCTTGGAATTCCATGCAATGAGGTTTAGAGGCCTTTACTACTGGAATTTTAGTAGCAGCTGCAATGACATTCAACAACTTAATTCTGAGATACATTCACTGACATCATTGCAGTGCTTCTACAGAAGGCCAGATCTGATAGGTCCACAAAAGGTGGTAGCGATTTCAATACAGATCAACTGAATTTTTAAGCATTCACGAAAATACAGCTTACATTTGAAAAAAGTATTAACTACTCAAGTCGCATAGAATCAGAGACCATAATTAATTTTTAGATAGAAAACGGGGTGTGTGTGTGTTTCACCTTGAGGACATATCAAGGCAGTGATGCTGAACGACATTTCTGCAAAGGTATTGGTCTCATTTCCAAGTGATATAAAATCATTTAACAAAGAGTAGCGCAGTCTTGAACAGCCTGAGACTGCAAATTAAGCAAATAAGGAGCAGCCATCTGAGAGGGGGACATCCTGCTGCAACCACTCTTAGCTCTACACCAGCCAACTAGAATGAAATACGCAGCAGTTGCTTCCATTAACTTTAAGCAGTTGCCAGCATCTAAAGAAAACAAAAAATTGTGGTGCTTCACAGACCAGTCTGGAAAGAGCATTTATTTGAGCCAACCACACGTTATTACACACAAATGCAGTTATTAGACATCTGGGTACAGGGAAGGAATACTTCCACATCAGATACTCTCTCTGTTAAAAAAACTGGGTGAAAGGAAAAGCAGAAGCCAAAAGTACAGTAAACAGGCTGAGATTCTCATCCAATATAGTATTTCAGATAGGAGAAAAAAAATGATGGATTAACCACCAAGATAAATGAGTAAAAAAAGAGCCAGCCTTGGAGCAATTATTTCTTCACTACATGGAGACAGGACTTGAAGAGTAGTGCATGTTGTATTTTCACTATAAAGCTTTTGACAGTCAGTGGAATACTGCTTGTAAGCCCATTAGAGAAGCCCAGTCCTGATAAAATTACCATAATGTGAGTGCAGAAGTAGAGGTAAGACACACTTGGTACTCATCAAATGATTCATCTTTAAAAAAAGTATGATACCAATGCAAGTTTCTGCAGAAGTTTCAGGCCTCATGTAAGTATTTCATTAATAACCTGGAAGAGGGAAGTAACAGGCTACTTAATTTCCAGATAATGAAGCAGGAGGGATGGCAATTATATTAGAAAATTTGATTATACTTCAACATGACCATAACAAGTTAGAAAAATAGAGTGGAAAAAAACAAAAGCAGCATCATAAGGACAAACAGAGAGTCTTCCACCTAAGCCGGGCCAACCAGCTGCAGAAATATAGGGTAGGATGGCAAACCACTGGCAGTGCAGATGAGCAGCTGTGAATTCCTTTGTAGTGCAGACAAGCAGATAGTTCATCCTAGCCCTCATGTCTCCAGCAGCTTAGCCTCAGCCAGAACTCTCTGTATTACTCTGGGTAGTGAATTACACAGAAGATGAGGCCTGAAAAGCACTCATAAGCACTTGCAAAAAAAAAAATCTGCCCAGAAAACACACATTAAGAAAATTAAGCCTCTGAATTGTGGTTATTGAATAGAACAGACTAGAAAGAGACAAGAGGCAAGGGTTCTTACTAAGAAATAATCTGCTGATCCCGTTTCAGGGCAAGGGAAAGACATTCACCATTCTTTCAGTTTCTATTTTACTATGATCCCAGGTAAACAGGCAAAAGTATCAAGTGGAAGTAGACATACAAAGCTCTACTCAAGAGGTACAAACCTTGGGATCTAAAGTCCAGCAGCAAAGCTGATGCAGAATGGGATTCTGGAAAGCACACGCTGTCAAAGCGCATTTTAAAACAGCTTGCCTCAGAGCATCTAAAATCTTGCATGATTTCACTCTCCTGGCTGGAAGCATTCCTGTGCCTCAGGGTACCCAATTTATCACATAATCAGTATCTGATTAGCTGTTTGACAAACGAGAGACTCGACTCTATTAAACTTGTCTGGTTTAGGGATTTTTACTTGATTTCCCTTTTCTGCAGAAGCCATACAGGTCTCAAAGACAGCTTAAAAAAATGTGATTAGGTAACACTGAAGTATATGACACAGCAGAAATAGTACCATAGTAACACACAAACCTTAACATCTAGCATTACCGAAAAAAGTATTCATATTTAAAGCAGCACACTGATTTTTAGCACATACACCAGAATTACACCTGTCACTTCACACTTGCCTGGAAATAATCTATACCTGTCTCTCCTCCTAAGAAAGGTACAACACCAACCTACATACGATTTTTAAATACAATAAATAGGTTTGAGATTTTACTACTGTTCAAGGTCCTAGTGTGAATTTGCAAAATTCTGGAACATTTTCTGCAAAGTGATAAAGCGCCCGTGCCCTGCATGTAAGCACTCACGTTGCCAAAATTACTCCACAAACAAGACATTAGACACCCATCAATTCAACATGATGGAACACATTGTCATCTGACATCTACTGCACATAAATATACAAAAATTTTGACACTGAGCAAATAAAAGTGGAATACATTACATGTTGTCAGCACGCCCTTTTTCATAGTTCATTCACATAAGAAAATATTTCTGACAGTTTAAAGGGGGGGAAAATAACCATTAAGAACCTGCTCCTCCAACAGTCACCCACATCCCTGGTATTCACCCCAACCTCCCAAGTGCCAGGAGCCTCTTGCAGCAACACCTGCAGGACTTTCACTGTACACTGAATCCTGCCATTACAATCTGAAAGTATTTTAAGATTCCTGCACTGCTGCTTTTGTTCCTTGTATTTAGTATTCTCTCCAGCACCATAATCTCTTCACTTAGCACAGCTTTATTTAAATTTCATCAGGGTGCAACTATGAACGTCAGATGTTTGCGCTTAATCAGTCAGTAAAACTCTTCAGATGGAGATGCTCAAGTATTTTAAAAGTTATGCCTTAAGTATTAAAATAGAAGAGAAAAAAGGTATTTGTACATTTATAGGGCTGTGACCAGCATCCGCTGCTTCCAAGCCCTGGGCAGCATGACTACTGTCATTTTATAAGGCAAACTGCCATACATAGTGCTGTCATTAACCCACGAAGGACCTGTCTGACGCAAAAGCATTGGGTGACAAGGGCCTACGATTGGATTAATGGTTCAATTTCTACTAATAAGATAGGAAATCAGACTTGTAGCATAGCTTTTTTTTATTACTACTTGCTTTTTTTACTTTTTTGTTGTTTATTTTATGGACAGCAGGTGCAGCAGTTGCTTACACACATCACACCCACTAATTGTATATACACTACAAGTCTAATTTTAAAAACTTATTTTTATCAAGACAGCTGGAGACAAACAAAAACCAAACAGCAGCAAACAACTTCTCTGGGCAGGATGTGATACAACTTTAGTACACTCCTACCTCTTTCCATCACCAGTCCTTTCAAGTTTACAAAGTTTACACCCCAAAAACACCACTTTCCAAACAAAGTTTCTCACGAAATTAGTGCATGACTTAAAATACCATAGCTCTATTTTACTGCGGTTCCTTAAAAATTGGCTTATCACATATTTCATCTTCCATACATACACTAACTCATTCAGCCAAATATTCACACAGCTTCTACCTTTCAATTGAACATATAAATCATCTCCTGTCAACATCTGCTCAACATTTCTGTATGTAAATTCAATATTACAAGCTTCCAACAAAATTTCAAAGATCTTAACATACCTGCTAACAAACCATAAACTGCAAAACCAAGATAAGCCAAAAACTTAACTCCTATAAGCATAGATTTCAGGCTTTTTTTTCCCCTCCTCTTTCTCTTTTTTTTTTATTTAAATATCCCTTCGCTTTTTATACTTAG
Organism: Burhinus bistriatus; assembly: GCA_013397275.1. NCBI lineage: Eukaryota > Metazoa > Chordata > Aves > Charadriiformes > Burhinidae > Burhinus > Burhinus bistriatus. Next base: position 137,979 of record VYXH01004079.1, read on the forward strand.
TTTATAGCTGGCTTCTATAATATCTGTCCTTTCATTACAGTATTACATTACAATTAACAAAAAAAAAAACCAAACCACACTGAGATCTGCTAAGGAGACCCAGGCAAAGCAACTGTCTTTTTTCTTTTTTCTTTTTTTTTTTAAATTACCTCCCAAAATATTCCTATTCAAATATGAGAACAGAAGGGTCAATACATAATACTATATCATATACTAAGAGGTAGAAAAATCTATTTTCCATCTGTATTCTGTATTTCACTGAACACCTTTCATATTAGTATCACTCAGAACCAAAGGGGAGTGGGAAGGATAAAAGAGAATAACAATACTAAAGTAAATAACAAGTTTTTTCAGATGGATGTTACCTAATGCCAAGCAGCAGCCCTACAATTATACATGGAAAGTTTTTAAATTAGCACCATTGAGGAAAACAGGTTGCCTATTTAAAAGTCTCATTCAGAAGGAAAGTCACATCATGAGTCAGGAGCTAAGCTGATCCACTCTCTCTGCATCCCTTTTTCCTCCTTTCCCCCAACACGTACTTGGTGGAACATGGGCAGCTCTGCACCTCCTGCGGAATTACCTGCCTTTGCAGCAGGGTGGTGAAGATGGAATGCAGCCAATCACTTAGTCAAGATCTAATCTTGCCATCCCGCAAGGTGGAAGGCCCTTAGCATTCCTAAAATGGGTAGAAAAATCTAGTGACAGCCTGCTATAGCAGGAAATGAAAAAAAAAATCTGTTGAGAATTAAACATATTGTGAATAAAATCAGCTAACTACACTATGCCCTACTTTCTGATGCAACTTCCCAAAACAACAAAAGATTAAATGGAAGGCACCCCCTCCCCCAGAAGTAAAATACAAGCTGAAAAAAGAAACACGTTCAAAGAACATATTAAAATTTTGCTTTAAGATCGAGAGCTAAACATTGGGCTATGATTTAGAAATACATCCAGAAGTAATATTTGAAAAATAAAGTGGAAGGCAGGCCCCTTCTTCCAGCAGCAACCACTCCAAACTGGCTTGACTCAACAGCAGCAGAAAGCAAAGAGCACTGGAGATCTAAGAGTCACTTGTATCACTATTAAGAGCCTAAAGTTGTAATAATAGCTATAAATCTGAATCACAGTTTTCACCTGGGACGCAACCTTCAGAGGACCCTGTTACAAGAAGGGCACAAATCCTACAGACAAAACCCTTGAGTATCCAAGGTGCAACGCGTTAAAGACATCATCTCAAAGATCAGTTGACCCTAAAGGCACACAACTGAAAAGGTTAAGTCCCTTCTAGGAAACCGTTTTTCAGCACCTTCTCCCCAGGAAAAGAGCAAATACTCAACTTCTTCCTTTAATTAACATAGTTTTTTATTTGTGCAACACTTTAAACAGTAGCCAACTTGACGGCTAGAACAGAGATGTTTTCAAAGAATTTGCTAAACCACACAGCTGGTCTCAGAGGGACAAGGAGAGGGAATGGCTGGAAAGGGGAGATTGCAGAATATATAAACACACTATTTTATGCTACGTCTGAAAGGCTCCAAAAGCCCAAGAGAGCCAACTGCAGCAATACTTTAAAATGATCAAAAAGGACAAGTGTTATCTTATATCCGGATGTCAGCATGAAATGCCAAATAAAAATAACCATCTGATAGTATTATAACAAAACAGAAGACAAAGAACTGAAAAGAGATAATTTTGCAACGTGTCTAAAGTCATCGTCCCCTGCACACAACACAGTTTTAGTCTGTGTTTTTACAGACAAAAAAAGTACTCTGATAGCTTCAGCTGCCCCACAAAGTGCTGTGTAAAGCTTGTTAAACATTGCACCGAGGATTTGAATTTAACATGAAAAACTTCAGATTACCCATGTTTTGTGGCCTGAGCACCCAAAATAGGACACTAAGATTAATGTTACTTTTTTTAACTCATATGTACTTGGAGGTCTTGCAAAATCTCCCTATGTAAGCTATGTGTAAACTTTTACACGTATGACGACGATTTTATGGAATTCCAAGAAATCATGAGTGAAAAAGCATGGAAGTTTCTCTTTAGGAAAAGCATGTAAGTACATATACAGAGCACAAATTTCTCCACTCTTCATTTACTTTTCAGCCAGCTTGCTCACCGAGAACAGAACACAGATTAGTCTGGGACACATCCTCTTTTTACTCATGAAAGATAAAATTTGGTTGTTTACTAATATGGCCTCCAGGTTCCTACATATTTGAAAAAAATTAACTAGATAAAAATAGTTAATGGCTTCTGTGAGGACATTTGCAACTTTAGGAACCTATTTGTTCACAGAAGGAAGAATTACATTTTTACCCTGCATGTGAATCATGGGAAGAAGGGGTCAAGAATCACTGTTACAGTGAATTATGCTGTAGCTCCCATGTTCTGTTCAACCTGAAACACCAAACTGTGATCCCCATCTCACTATTAAATCTCCTAGCACATGCATGTACAAAGAATATAAAAATATGGTATTCCTTTCCTGTCCTGCTTGTCTGAACACTTTATTTAACATAACGCAAGCAAACAAGAATTGTATTTTTCTTCGCCCCCCCC
>VYXH01004079.1:140578-189631 GCA_013397275.1 Burhinus bistriatus
ACAAACTCCATTCTTGGTTTCATCTCAGAGTCCAGCAACCAAAGCACTAGACCCTTCCATGAATGAAGCCAACCTGAAGGTTATCTACGTTAATAGGTTACACCTGAACTTTTTGTATATGTATTTCATAACAGTCTATGGCCAGACAAAAATCTCGTGAGGGGATGCTGAACAAAAGCAGCTGAAATTTTAAAGTAGTCTTTCTCAATCCTCCTTGCATAACTACACTCTAGTTAAGTAACATGATATGGAAATAGTGACTAGATAGAAATCGAAAAACATGGACATCCATCCCCCAATATGAAATTTCTACATGCTTTGGTAACAGGCTAGCAACTTACTTTCACGGTACTTTCATTACATTCCTCCTTCTTTAAAAGGGAAGGCTGAAGGTGACACTTTGTTTAGTATTTTAATAATAAACGTTAAGTTTATTCAAGTGATACACTGGTCATTGTAGGTGCTGAAGAAAAAAGTTCCTCTGTGAAGGCTGCTATAGTATAAAATTTTTAGGTCAAGTTTGGAAGGAAAGAAAATGATCACAGCTTTCTGGAAAACACATAAAGGCTTTATGCTGTACCTCTTACTGGGGGAACGTATTTATTGTAGCCCTTAATACATAGGAGACCTCCAAGTGAAATTAAGTGGTACTTGAAATTTGATGCATCTTATCCTTCAGGGACAGACTAAGTGTTCCACTGTGCTGGTACTCTGCTGAGCTTGTAGTTCACCTGGGATGCAGCAGAGGTAGCACCACAAAACCTAAGTGCTAAACAAACCACTGCACCCTACTCACACCACAGCATAGTCACAGTCACAATACGCCAACTGGAATCAAACACCCAATGCAATGGCTTTCAACCCTTTCTACCAATGAGAAAAAGAACTAAAATGGGCTCTAACTACAAAAAGGAAATGGGAGAGAAGAAATCAAAGGCAATTGAATAACTTTCTATCATACAAGCAATAAAAAAAATCCATAGATAAAAAAATTAGAAAAAAGTTACCTATTAGTGGCTGAAATAACTCTCTGTAAAAGCTTCCAATGCCTGTCTTTTACACTGTGTACTACAAGGGAAGTCTAAGCATTATCAACCTAGAAAGCGAGGAATAGACAGTATTACAAAGATTCACATCCTACATTTTCATTTATATTATATTCATAAGTTCCTCCACACAGATACGTGAACTCTCCACCGACTGCAACAGCTGCTTGCTCGCTCAAGTCAGGGCACTGAACTGCCTTTATGTTTTTGAGAGCACAAAAACATTTTACTCTTCCAGGAAAAAAAAAGATATCTTGAAAATATCCCAATATTTCGTTATTAACCTACTTAAAACATTTGTGTCCCATTTTAATGCCAAAATAGAGCAGATTGCCACTAGATAATCATCAATTCTCAGAAAACTAGCAGCAAAAAAAGGTAATTTCCAGTTTCAGGAAAGAAGTTACTTTAAAGCCAGACTCATAAGCATAAATTACACTGGAGACCAGCACCCTTAAAACTTTTTCAAAAATTACCAAAGATAAAACTAAAACAGTTGCTATGTCTCCTGCACTAGCTTTCTCCCTTCAGTTGTACTGCTTTCTTCCTAACTCTCATTTCAACTATTCTGCATCTTCAAATTTAAGGGGATTTTGTTAACACGACCTCAGCTCCCCTTCCTGGTTTTCTTAAACTGAAGATATACTGGACAGATTTAGCAGTCCATGTCCACATCAGTTGTCTGTTCTGGCATCTCACTTTGCTGTGGCAGTGTGGTGGGAGAGAAAAAACCCTCCTTTTTCTTCATCCCAGCCAAGACACCTTGGACCACAACTTATGTGCTTTTTTTTATTAGGCTCACTGGAAAAAAAATACTGAAATAATCATGACATGAATTAGGGTATTCACAAACATATCAGAGATGTGCAAAAGCCTTTATGTTGTGTTTCATGCCTCTCTGGGTTTTTGGAAACAAAATCCCAAAGAGTAACAGAATACTCCTGACGCTCACTATCCCTATAACTTCAATTCACCTTGGTCTGCAAAGTACTTGGTCTCAAATTCCATGCACACCACGTTTCATTTTGTTCCTACAGGTAGAATTAAATTTTAGACAGGTGAAAAAAGATACGAGGTTGCATGCATCTTACTTGTTCTTTCAGCTATGTAAAAAACTCAGCACACTGTTTAATAGCAGTTTTTCTTCCAGTCACTCGGAAGGTTCTTAGAAGATCACAGATCACTAAAATACCCCTATTTCCCTGTTGTATCATTACAGAAAAAAATTGCAAGTCCCAGATGACTGAAATTCCCACTTGTTACAGGGCAATACATCACTTCTTTTCTTACATCAAAATACAACTGATTTAAAAAATGTGTCACAGGAGTGCAGCTATGTGCATGTAAAATATGCAAAGGAAGAGCCTAGAAGTCAATTTTCTCCCCAAGACAAACTTATTCTACGAGGAAAAAAAGCTTTTTATGTTACAATCATACTAGAGACTAAAATTAATTCTGAAGAGAAATAGAAGTTGGACCAGACAATGACAGAAAGCTGCTTTACACTTTAACATTATACGATTCCTCCTCTTGATGAGGAGGTGGATCAGGCAGCAAGAGAAATATCTTGTCTTAAAGAAAAGAGCTGAAGGAAACATGAAACTATCTTCATATACTTAAGATTCATTTACGGGAATGCTGAAGCTACCTTAAAGGTCTACAGGAGTTCTGGTGCTTGTCTAATTCAGGGCAGGTTTCATGGTAATTGTAGTAATTTAGAAGGCAAGGGATAGCAGAAATAGCAGTCCTTGGTCGTAATCACCATTTTCACATGAAGTATGCATCCATCATTTTACCAATTAGATACTAATTATATGACATCTGATAAATTCTGCTGTTAGTAAGCCATTCAAAGTCAATAAACTTTGGTTTCTCTTAAACAGGCAAACAGCTGAGACCTTAATGCCTGGCATACATACTATTCTTTAACCAATCTAAGAATCCGGCATTTTTAAAAGACCTCAAAAAAGGAAAAGCGGAAAATCCACATGTGTCTCCAACATAAAGGCTTACACTTAGCCTCGATTTATCAAAAGCTATGTCCCCATGCAGAATGTAAAAATCAAAAGTCCCACACTGCAATGCAACAGAACCATTTCACTGCTGCTGTATTTTCTACAGAATGGAATTCTGCATGGATGAGAAAGAAATAAAACTCTAACAAATCACTACTACAATGTTTACTAAGCATAATTCATACGGGTTGAATTTCCTTTAATACTAACTTGATCAGAAATCTTGACCCTATCCCTTACAAGGTGAATTAGAGTTCTTAATTATTGCATTTTTTCTATTGTTAATGAAATGCAATGGTGTCATTAGTGAGGCTTGTCAGCTACACTTATGTGCAAAGAAATGATTTGACACTGCTTGACACCCTTTCAGGAAAAACAGTCTGAACATCACTTAAGCACTGCAAATAAAAATCCTTGATGACAAAGAGGACAGATGGCAACACTCTCAAGGAACACCATCTAAAATATTCATAGTTTAGGAGGAGAGGACTGTTAAACCTGCGAACAATCAATACATTTGAATCTTACAAGGAAAAAAAAATCCAAAATATTTTCTGTTCATGAAAAGAGGAAAGAGATCTGTAGTGATACTCATTTTTGCTGAAGACGTTTGTATTCAGTGGATCTACACACTACATTTCTCACTATCAGCATACAGAAGCAGCAGGCATAAATGTGACCTACACGCAGTTTTGTTGCAATTATCATCCCATCAGTCCTAGCTACAAAACACTTAAGGCAAGTTTACAACCTGGAAGACTTCCCTGTTACTGCAATTTCTCAAGAAAAAGCCTTGTCCATCCCTCCCTTTCCCTCTCCTCCCTTTTTAACTACAAGACTGTTAAAATGTCAAGCACTATGCTTAATAGCTTCCTTTGGTAAGAGTTAATCTGAAACAAATGTTATCGTAGATGCATGAAGCTACAAACTATTGCTGAAAAGACAACTACAGCAAGAGACAAAAAACAGTGAGATGTACTAAAGACTTGAAATCAAAGGGAAACAAATCAAAATGATACACAAAACAAGGGGAAAACACTATAGTACAGAAACTGCTGTCTGTCTCTTCAAAACAAGAGCTGCCATGAAGACAAAGTATAGTTACCTGCATCCATATCTGCAAAGAATGGAACAGCCAGTAAGGAAAAGAAGGAACCAGAAATTCAGTGTCTCAGGGTTGGATTTAAAAGTTCATAAGGAGAATAAATAAAAAAAAATATCAAAAGAGTATTTAGTGTAAGATACACCTCTATAAGGTACTACGATATTTTTGATTTCAAGCTATAAACTTGGATTAATGTTAAACACTACAACGTTTTCAGGTCAAAATTAATTTCATATGGAACAAGAACTTTTTTTTAAAAAAAACTTCAAGACCAAAGATTTAATGTATTAAACAAGGAACAAGTTACATTTTTAGTTTATATTTGTGAAGCTTTTTATTCTCCCAATGCCACAAACCAAAGGGCCCAATTCTGCAGAAATCCAGTGCTAGATACAGTAATTGTGGCTTTCAACAGCCAAACTGAAAGCAGCAGGACTACTGAGAGCAGTCAAGTCTTCTCAATACAGGAACTGAAGTTTCCCATATGGACACATACTGGATGCTGAAGTATTTAAGGATACTAAGCAGTTATGACAAAGGTACGATTATACTCATCATATACTTAGTCTGGAGAACGTTAAAGGGAAAACCTCCATGAACATTGAAATACTAAATCAGATTCTTTACTGATTCATTTCTGCATGATTATAAATGAATAAAGATGTAGTTTGCGGGAAAAAAAAAAGTTAAATTTGCATATCCACATACCTTCAGGTGATTCCTCTTGGACATACGTGCCAGTCAGATACCGGTGTACAAGTGCTGACTTGCCACTCGCTAGGTTACCCACAATCCCCTGGAAAAAAAAAGAGGAAAAAGTTACTTCAATTAATCCCCACAAAAAACAGTATATTCAAGCAAAATCTTAACACAGAAATAACTTCTCTGCACTTGAGGAGAAAGCCCACACAATAAAAACACTCTGAAATATACCAACAGATAAAGTATCTGCCAAAAAGTTAAGGCTACAGGAGAGCATATACATGAAAAAACATAAAAACCAAAACCAGTTTATGTTAGCGGCACTCCTTTATTCATTTCACCACTAATGCTCAGTGGGAACATCAGGCAATATATAGACTTCAGGGAAAAAGCCTGAAGCTCAGAGCAAGCTTGTCACTCCTTTACTTAAAAATATAAAGACATCACTAAATTCTCATACTGAAAAATATCTCTGTAGGCTATCCACCATGCGATTCACATTGAATCACTACTCAAGCACACACATGATACGGCTACAAACAGACAGATCTCGGCATGGCAACTATGACTTTAAGTCCCTTACTTCACCAACAAGTTTATAACTCAAACCACGCACGCCCAAACATCTGCAGCATTGGGAACATCTGACAATCAAATAGAAGTACTCAATCTTAAAGCACACGTGATTTTTCTGTTAAGCTGGTTAGCTAGCATTTGTTTTTAAAAACCCAGGCAGAAGTAGTAGAATGCAGCCCAACACCAAAAGAGTTTTCTTCCCAGAGATGCTCAAATGCCAAAGACTGGAGATGTGCTTTTTTTGTTGCTTTAAATGAGGTGCAAGGCGGTTATGAAGCCTGCCTGCATTACTCCCACAATACCAAACAAGCTATCCCTTTCAAGTCACAGACTTGTGTTGTCAGCCAATTTGTCCCTGGGCCTGACCATCAAACAAAAGCAGACTGACAGATGCAGCAAGCAAGATCCAAGCCTGGCTGCCTGCCCTGCTCTGCACAGTCCAGGAGACAGGAGGGTTTGGAGGACATACCTGCGCTATGTTTTAAATAAATGTCTTGGGGTTTTTTTTCTTGCTCAGTTGTCATCTGCTTGTTCAGATCTCTCCGTTGAGCACAACTCTGAGAACATTACGCTTACTCAGTTTTTGGGGGAGGAGATGGGAACTTATTTTATCCTTTAAACAAACGTAAGCCTACTCTGTTCTTACATGTTTACCTTGACTCTAATCAAAAGGTTCAGAACATAAGATCCCTGGAGACAGAATGAACTCTGCTGATCTGAGTTTGCCAAATGACAGAGGCAGCATGAATAAGTCACACATTAATACACATTCTCTACTCCATTTACATAATCCTAAATGAATCATAGAACCGTTTAGGTTGGAAAAGATCTTTAAGATCATCCAGTCCAACCAGTGACCCTACTGTACCAGGTCCGCCACTAAACCATGTCTGCAAGCACCATATCTACATGATTTTTAAACACATCTAGGGATGGTGACTCAACCACCTCCCTGGGCAGCCNTTGGCCTCCTTGGCTACCTAGACGCACTGCTGGCTCACGTTCAGCCGGCCGTCCACCAGGACCCCCAGATCCTTTTCTGCCAGGCAGCTTTCCAGCCACTCCTCCCCAAGCCTGTAGCGTTGCCTGGGGTTGTTGTGACCCAAGTGCAGGACCTGGCACTTGGCCTTGTTAAACCTCATGTGGCTGGCTTCAGCCCATCGATCCAGCCTGTCCAGATCCCTCTGCAGAGCCTTCCTACCCTCAAGCAGATCAACACTCCCACTTAATTTGGTGTCATTTGTGAGAAACTATCCTCCTTACCAAAAATTACTCAAACCAACACAGTCGTGCCACCTTAAACTAACCTAATGACAGCTTTGGAATCAGGGGTGGGAGGGATGGGGAGCAAAACAATTATTTATTCTTTCCAACCCAGAACAACCTTCCATTAAGACAAGGATAACAGTGCTGCAAAGGATGCCCACTTTACCTCTACAGCTGATGTGCAAGAACAGCTCAGATAAAGGAGCAAGTTAGGCAGAGAGCAAATGGGAGGCAGTCTCACATCACCCTCCAGCCCCTACGACACCATAGGCTTTAAGCATGATGAACAGTGTGGGCTACAGTGGAGGAAGAAAGAAAAAACAGGAACCCCAAAATGGATTTCAAAAGTAATAGCAAACAAGAAAAAAACATGATCTAATTTGGGGACTTGTAGGGCAGAAAAGGCAGAGAAAAGCAGAGACACCAGATCTTATACTGGCCTAATGCTACAAGAAGCTTCACGCTGTCTTTGTTTTGTAATAAAAAAAGCCATAAAAAGAAATACAAACCAAGAAACCCACTGTAGGCATAGCTTCTATCAAAGAGCAGTCCTACAAAAATTAAAAGAAGCCACAGCCCAAGTGGTTAGACAACCCACATCTGTTTATTGGGCTTTGCGCTGACTTTGAAGAGTGTTTAAACCAGTATACCATACTGGAAGCTTTCAATCTAACTTATACCTAAAAGAAATTACAGGCCACGCTAGTATTTACAGAGATGTCTACATGTAAAAGTGAGTGCAAGATTGTGGCAGAAGCAAATGCCGCTTACGTTCTCAGACCCTGCTTCCATGGGACAGTGCTCTCTGGAAACACGCTGTAGAGCTTCATTCAGGTGTGGCTGAGACAAACCTATTAATCAGATCTGGTTTCCCCTTCAAGACTAAGGAGCTTCACTTGGAATCCAGAAAAAAAGAAGTTACAGAAGATACCCTCTTAACAAGACATATTTTTGCAACTTCACAGAAAAGAAGAAGATAACCTTTTTAGGGACAAGGGTAACTTCCACAGGTGCCTGACTTCATCTACCTGATAAACCTCATCACATAGGATGCTAAACACCAAAAAGACAAGGATACAGCTGATGCCTCAGACCTCCTGAATCATTAGTATGCTCTGCATATCCTGCTTTGCAAGCAGGTCAGACCTGCAACATGACCAAGGCTGTTGCCTGAAAGATGCCCATGCTCACTGGCTGAAAACAAAAGTTTTGAAAGAGTCTAGAGAGAAGGTCCCTTGGTTTGAGCAACTAAACATTTTGGGTACGCAGATTTTTTAAGTCCTCTAGGCAATTTACTCAGAAAAACTACATGAGGTCAGTAACTATGACTTCCATGTTTTGCCAACATGAGAGAGAACAGCTGCGAGCAAGCGGTGCGGGCACACATGTGGTGGGACTGTGCTGGCTTTAGCTTCTGGCACATTCTGGCTTGACGTCTTTCACCTTGAGCACAAGCTAGTAGAAGTGAAACTGCTTTTTCTCTAGCACCCACATTTTCAAGATTTTTCTTTCATCTCACAGGTGCATTGGAAATGTATATGGTGTGTCACTGAAATTAAATGACAAGACCTAAAGGAAAATTAATACAGAAATGAGTTGCTGTATTCAAAAGAGAATGTGAATAGTGAACATTAAAGCTCTAAGATTCTGTATGGCACAAGAAAACAGACAATATTTATTAGCTTTTTTTTTTTTTTAATTATTAACACTGATCCCCAATTTCCCCATTCAATGTATAGGGAAGATAACCAGAAGGGGTGAAAACAGCTTAGGACTTCCACCTGCACACACAAAGAACAAAACCTAAAGCAATATTGCACAGACATCCAAATCCTGTATTTCCATTCTGAACGCCTGACTTAACCACTTCATTTCAGCTTTCTCTAACATTCAACCAGGTATCAAGTGAGAGGTAACAGGAAGAAAATACCATCTCTAATATATGTCCTTTAGTCCCAAAACATCAAGCAACCTCTTCAGTGAATGACTTTTCCTTCCATTATATGCCAATAAACTACAGTAAGCTTGTCTGCTCATATGTTTCCCTAAATAAGCAAAATATACATGTAAACATAACCCTCCATATTTCTCAGACAAAAAAACAACATGATGCCTGAGGAAATCCTGTGAATAACAGCCTTTGCAGCCTTCCCTCTTCTCACCACAGAACTGATACCCTCTCACTTTCCATACAAAGCCTCCAAACAAGCAGTTACTTCCCACCTGTTTCCATTCGCCTAGAACAATGTATTTCTCACTGTTCAGGATTCATGACCACTCAAATAATTAAGATTTAGCACATGAAGACTTATTTCATTTTTTTTTTTAATTAAATCGAAGTGGCTAAGACACAGTTTTCCAGTTTTTAACATATTTCCAATTTTTAAAAAGATTAACTGAACTGCTTGCTAGTTGCCTGTTTTCTCCAGCATGTAGCTCATCAGTAGGCTGTATTCACTACAGCAGCAGCTTCACCCCAGAGCAGAACCTGAACACTACATTCCCAAGGTAAGCATCCCCCTCTCCTCTTTCCCCACCAGCTCTATATTATGACAGTTTGGGCCAAAAATCCCATCTGTAAATCAATAGATTAGACATACCTCTGCAGATAAGTAGCCAGGCTAAGGCCCTTTCTGACCACCACGATTTCTGAAGAACTGGAAAGCAAGCAAGCTTCACATGCGTTTGCCAGGAAAACACCAACAGAGAAGAGTGGTTTATGTTTTAACTTTAGAAGTAGCAGCCCTAGACCTCTGGAAACAACATACCGAAGCTGTTTCTGACGTACCCTGTAGCAAATTAGCGTAGCACCAATGTATCCACAAAAAGCCTCCATTAGATGAGGAGATATAATCAGTCACACAAACACCTTCACAGCAGGTACTCAAACATTCACTTACAAGTGACTAGTCCTGCATATATGCAAATTAATGATATTTTATATTTGTGCCAAAAACATAACCAGTCAGAGGGCAAAACTTCCAGGAACAACTGCCAGTCAGAGACCCTAAATATTTGAAAGACATCCAGTGATTTGAGAATTCAATTATTTTTTTTCCCCCTGAGTAACCCAAAGACCCTATCAGCACATGTAATTTTACAGTTCTTCAGGTTCTCCAGTATGTTCTTCCATACAGGCACCCAGAAATCCAAAGATGCCAGGCCAGAAGAGCATTATTAAACGTGATGCTACAAACTGATGCAGAAAGCAGTGATCAGGAAGAGCAAGATTTATATTTCAATTAAGAAACCACTTCACTAACTCATGTAGTATAAGTAGTCTTCTTCCCTTAAGATGTTATTAAAAACCATGCACAATCCTCAAAGGAAGACAGTGTATTTCCTCTCTATCCTTTTATTCGTTTCTTAAGTTGTCTCAAGATTGAGAGCAAAAAGTTTTGGTGATAATGCAGGACTGATATTCTTGATTAGACTATTCAACTGTTTCTTAACAGAGAAGTTCTTGGATTTATACTTTAAATCCATTTCAAACTATCCACCAGACTGACAAAAGTTCATTAGGAGCTTAAATGGAGAAAAAAGTGAACATGAAAAAAGCATTAACACAATCAGTTTTGTGTTGGAATACTAATGTTAACTTCTCTAAAATCACGTGAACCCAAAGTAAGGTTCCTCAAACCTGACTATAAAAGTCTACATTTGCAGCATGGCTTTATGTTTTCCATAGACAACTACTTCAGAAAGCATTCATTTACCTCTTCCTCCTCTTCTCATCTGATAAGATGGTCCTTAAGATGTTACCTCAGTGCCTGCATTTGAAGAGGCAGGCATCCATCTCTCTTATACCAGATATGAAACCAGTACATGAAATTAAAATTTAGCAGTGCTTGGCATTACTACTCTGGATCTCTGCACACTATTAACCTCTGAAAATTAGGCGCAATAAACTTTACACCGGAAAAATCTGACTTCTAATACAATTACTCTCTTAATCAGAATTAGTACTTGTTTTAAGGATGATCCCCCACAGTATGACAAATAATGCCAGCATGTTTTCAGAGTAGTCATATTCCTGTCATATTTTATATGCAAACAATCTGAGTAATTTCTATTTATTTATGGACATGTATGAAATGCACAAAATTGTAACAAGAATGTTATGGAACAAAAATACCACCCTAACCTAGTTCAGAAACAAGAAAATTCAGCTAACAAGGCCACAACGCAATGCTCTGTCGGTTATGAATTGTGCAACACTGAATCATTTATTTGCATGTGCGAGACATGCTGTACAATAAATCCAAACAACTATGCCCACATCCTACTAAAGCCTGTTTGTAAAAATGCAGAAATGTATTGACAGGATTTGGAATTTTAAAGCTATCCAGCACAGAAGCGTGACTGCGCTTTGGATGTTTTTTTGGAACAAACTAAAATTATTTCGTCCAAAAAGATCTCATATTTATTCTAACACATCCTTATTTTACATTTGGATAACGGGGATCCAGGAATACCACCACGACTAAGGAAAGGGACTGGTCTCACCCAGCTGGCATAGCACACTCTTGACCATAATAGAAGCATCAACATCTCTAAGTAAAACTCTGTGGTAGTATCTGATCAGCAGAAACAAGTACACTTCTGAAAACTGGAAAGAAATCAAGCCCCATGTGTATTGCTAAAAAAGAAGGCAGAGGGAAAGACTGGTATTCTTTCTTCAAACGTATGTTGAAAAACACATCCACTGGCTTTTCTTTATTGCAACCCACACATAGTGTTTTCTCTGCTCTCCCAGAGTCCATTTCTATTCCCCTTATACTTCTGTAGAGCCTAAGGATGTAACAACAGCCCCTGTAAAAATCAAACCACCACCTCAATTTAAGGACCTCTCAGCCTCTATAGAGAAGACAGTCTCTCCCAGTGAGCTAATCACCATCTTCTCCTGAAGAGTACGGCCCACTCAAGCAGCCAACGCTGGGGCTCCTCCGCAACCTTGCAACATTAAGCCTTATCTCCCCATCTGTATTGCTGCACTGTACAGCGATGGGAGCAAATACTCCACACTCCTCATGCTTCCGACATCCTCAACACAGCCACAAGCTAAAGCAATGCACCCACAGTTATCCTTAGTGGTGAATGTAATGATAGCGCTGTGGCAGAAGAGGCAGGTTTGGCTTTTAACATGGCCCTTTCCTTCCTCAGCCATAAGCAAGGGCTGAGGATGAGGCTGGAAGCAGGGGAAGGACACAGAGATGACCCACAGCACCAACTGCTTCCCAAGGGCAGATGTACAGGAAAGGCAGAGGTGGATTTCAGATTGAGTTCCTAATTTGCCCTTTCTGCTGGAGCACAAATTCACAGCCACAGCTGGTGCTGCTAAGCTTCAATAATTTGCAGTGGTATAATCAAATTATTATTTTGGTAATGGTAAGAGTTCTGCTTTTATCCAGGATTATACAAACTGAAGCCTTAGATGGCTCATGCAGGCTGACCACTTAAAATCAATTCTCTAGAGCAGCCGCTCAGCAGAACTTTATTTTCCTACCACTGGTTCACACAACACGGGGGCCAGAGACCCAAGGCAAAGTATTCACATAATGCAGCTGTGGAACCAGAGAAGTACCTGGTACCCCGAAACCATTAACTAATGCTCTGCAATCATTTGTCTTCTGTATTACAACACATACTTGCAACTTTGGTCTCACCTGCAAGCTGTAAGTTTATTGCTAGGTGTTGTGAACTTGAAGGGGAAGGGATGAACAAGGAAACCCTCTCCAGATCCTCCACAGCATAAGCTAGCTAATACCACAGTGGACTGGACTCATATCCAACCAACACGTTCCAGTCCTAAATTCTTAGTATTTTCAGAGATATTTGTCTTCCAAATTACACTGACACTTAAACTGTTAAGTGACCTATGATTTCTCTCACCTCCATAAACACTATTATCAACTCAGATTTGGGAAAAGACATTTACCACATGAGAAATGGGCTAGCAAAGCAAGGCTCCAGCTGCCCACTCTTAAACTCAGATGATTTTGCCCAGTTCACTTTGCCACTCAGCAAATGGGTACTTGCATCGGAGCAGCTTGTCCAGGTACAGCTGGACAACAGGAGCTGAGCACAGACACCCACCAAAGGTATTACCAAGTTCTGTATCTTGTGTTGTTTTGTAGGGTTTGAGAAACTGATTGTGTTTAATTAAACCTGGATTTCCATGTGGTAAACACCACAGTTATCTGGCCTCAACAACTCTGTGCTGCTTGCAGGCTTGACAAGCTGCCATTTTGGTATGCACTATGAGGAGGTTTCAGCCCTCATCTCCAGCTTCCATGTTCATAACGTTTAAAAGGACAAATATGGGAAATACTCCCAATCTGTCTCTGTGTTATTTTTGCCTTTTCTTCCACCTATATGGAAAATGGCTCAGCCAAGAGAAAAGTTATTGTAAGCAGCTATCAAATCACTGTTCATTCCTATAGTAAAACGTAGGTTTTGATTCACTATATAAACCTTCAAAATATTCCTT
This sequence comes from Burhinus bistriatus, assembly GCA_013397275.1. Taxonomy (NCBI): domain Eukaryota; kingdom Metazoa; phylum Chordata; class Aves; order Charadriiformes; family Burhinidae; genus Burhinus; species Burhinus bistriatus. The sequence continues at coordinate 153,779 of VYXH01004079.1, forward strand.
TTTTTATTCAATATAAATTCAGTTAAATTCTTTTAAGAGAGGGGAAAAAGATATTTGGTCCTTGAAGAAATTATGAAAAATTACTGCAGTGAGAGGGAAGGAGCTTTACATACCACCTGCCAACTTTCACTTCCCCCTCTCACAGAAGAGTAAGACTTCCCTACTCAGAAGACCACCCTAGGAAGCTGGTTCATGTAGCCAAACAAGTCGAAACAGCAATAAAACACAAATAGATCTTTGAAGCATGATTATAAAAATAGAAGATAGATAAACTTCATAAGATAGTTTTGTTGAAGAAAAATTATTTACTTTTTAAAATTGTTTTCTGTATTTTTTTTTACCAACAGTAGATTTAATGAAGCTTACACGGTTTTTCAATTATGCATAACATTTTCAGAGAAAGAAGTAAATATAAACTCACCACTTTCAGTTCTGGTACAGATCGGCTTAGTGTCCATTCCTGGCTATTTACAAAGGCATCTGTAAAAGTGGACAACATTCACAAAATCAATACAATGACATTTAATGGTTTGCCGCATAGAATTTCATGCTAAGGCTTTGGGTACCTGAGACCAAAAGTCACACTCAATCTTACGAGACTGACAGTCCAACATGAAAAACACTAGGAGCTTAGATTAATTATACAAAAATTCAAGAATACCAGAAATTAACATTCTGCAGAATGGATGTGCTCTCTGCAGCAAGTCTCACGGTATCCTCTCCACTGGCATTAGCAAGCTCAAACTAACTCCAGTCCATCTAGGCTGTGAGAAGACTCTTCCAGTCTGCACACGATTAAACTGCTTCCCATCCACCACATTTCTTCTCTACAGAAAAGCCTTGACTGCTCATCAGGCTAGATCTAACAACTGCAATTGCTGCCATCAGTAGTAACTTCTCCACCCAGGTAAACAAGAATATTTGCCTGTTCTAAAGACATGCTATTTTTTACTGCACATCATACTTAATGTCGACAACTGCAGCTACCAGCATCAGTGGTAACATCCCTGCCCAGGTAAGGGAGAATCTCTGTTTATTCTAGAAACATTCTGTTTTTCAGTAGCACAATCTAGACAAAAATAAACCACAGAGCCATTTACTAAGAAATTAAATAAAAACTACTGGGAGCAGAAGGGGGTTGATTTCTGGAAAACTAGTGAGTTAAGTTCATCATTGCTTCCAACAGAAATGAAGCCCTTAGGGTGGCACCAAGGTCCACCCTCATTGACAATTTCACACCAAAAAAATAGAAATAAGGCTCAATTTTTCTACCTCCAAAAACATTTGTCATTTTGTTTCTTCTGTAAAGATCTAGTCAACTGCAAGCAAACAGATAATGACTTTTCCATTACAAATCCAAGCAGCATTACTTCAAATACTGATTTAACCCTCTCCGAAACCATACAAAACAGATAAATGACTGTCACATGCACAGAATGCTCCCACCAAGCAGATCAGATGCAACTCCACACTAATTAAACAGCACTGAAGAAGTTCTGTTGTTACCATGAATTCCTAATGGTACAGAAAATAACAGGTGAAAAGTTACAGTTGACCACATTGTCTGTAAGCAAGCAAAGGTTTTGCAAGCCATTGCTTCCCCTCTGATACACCAGTCAGGAAGAGAGGGCTACTTCATTTTATCTTTTAATTCAGAGAATAAATAAGCTGGAAGCAATGGTATCCTCGCTAACTTAATAAACCATCAGCTGTAAGTAAGCTTTCCCAGTGCCTAACTAAAAACAATCCCCAAGCAAACCTGTATTTTGTATTGCATCTCTATTCCCCAATAAATGTATTACTTTTGCTCAATATTACAAAAAGACATATTAGCCATGAATTTGGAAGCCTTCTCCATTTTTATTTCATCATTTTTATTTCAGCTACAAATAGAAGCTTGTGTGTACTAGCAGGTTATGCATATTTATATGAAAACACTTTGAAAAGAGTAAGTATTTTGGTATATTAAAATCTTGAGCAGCCTCCCACTCACTCACTGGAAGGAGAAGGAAAAACAAAGGCTCAGATTAAGATGCTCTGAAGACCTGGGATAACCTTTTGGTATTCCACCTGAAAGAGGAGACATTAGGGTCACTAGGCTCCTGTTGCGTGATCTGAAGAAGTCCAATTTGATCAAAACCTCAAGTCTCAGGTTTATGTCTATATTGGATGGGGCTATACACCAGTTAAAACAAGTGTCTTGTGTTAGTCAGGCCTGACCATGAAGCAGGACACAGTTTTTCCACAACCCAAAGCTTGTCAATTCTGGTCTACCTAAAGATTTAAGAAAGCAAATACTGCTAAAGTATTTTTCTTTTTTCTCCATGGTCATATCAGCATTTCTTACCATAGAAGAAACCCCATAGATTACTAAATACACTTGGGAAAAGCAAACTAAGCATTTTAGAGCTGAACATTATGATTTCAATTAACAGATAACAACGACTTGGAGCACTACGAAATGGTGGAAATAAACAGCACCTTCTAGTTACCACCTCATCCTTAGCTCAGAAAGAGCTGTTTCTGCTGAAGTAGCAGGCAAGCATTTGTCAAACATCATCACAGTCTCAGACTAAACAAAGGCTCCGAGCCAAGAAAGGGAAAGATGAGGATGGCAAAGGATGAACTGTGCTTTGAGAGTCTGGGTGAAGAGAAGAAAAATGCATGTCTCAAGAGTGGAGACACTTGCAGAAGACTGTATTTTTCCCCATAGACCAACAGCAACTGAGTTCAATGACTTCCAAATCAAAGGTGTCCTTCCATTTAAATGGGCAGGGGCACAGGATTCACCCAGGGTAGAGATACTTGACCTGAGCAGTCACTGCCCTGGTTTCTTGCCTCCAGCCAGAAGACAATCTGGAAACCAAGAACGCCTGCAAACACAAGTCTCAGACCAGAGGAGTCAGGAAGATCTTTCTGTTGCATGCCCAGCCAAAAATAACTTGAAATGCAGACAAAGCAGCAGCAATTTCAATTCAGGAACACTGCATTGCTGTAGGAGCCTTATGATTAAGGCACTCAAAAGGGACCACAACTTGGTCTAGATGTTTTCCTACCTTCCTGTGGGAAGGAACATTTTCCTTTACAGTGAGCAATGGAAGCTATCAGATCACAACAGGGCGGATATGAGTGCCCAAACTCAGCTGACAAACAGTGCCTTTCTTTCTAGTGGCTGCTGTGTGTTTCAGATTTGGTAAGAAAGAAATATGAATAATGCGTATTGTTTTAGTTGTTACTAGGTGATGTTTATACTTTTTTAGCTTCCCATAGACACTGAGAAGGACCATAGACAGAACAATGGAATGGCCAATGGAATATTCCATACCATAGATGTCACGCTTAGTTTATAAATGGGGGTTGGTCAGGGCAGGAATCCACAATCACTGCTCAGGATGGCCTGGACAACCAATTCACCAGGTGGTGAGACTGACTTGCGTTGTATTACTTTACCTTGTATATTCTTTTACCATTATCATCATCATCATCCTTTTCCATCAGTGTTTTATTAAACTGTCTTTATCTCAATCCACTAGTTGTTTATTTTCCTTTCCCCTCCTTTTCTCCCTCTTCTCCCTATCCTTCTCGGGGGGAAGCGGGAGAACTCCACAAGCGGCTGTGAAGTCCTAGCTGCTGGCTGGGGTTAAACCATGACACTTGGGCTCCTCTACTGCTGCCAGAGGGCAGAGCTGAACATACAACCACCCTTCTGACTACCTCATTCCAGGTCCCAGGGCTTCTCCAGTAGGCTCCTGGAAAGTCTGTAAAGCACCAAAACTGCAGGAATCAAAATGCCACCTCCAGAAATCTGCTATAGCCTTTTGCAGAAGGGAAATCTTTCCCTAATTTGCCCTGACAATAAACTTATCAATTTTCATGGTTTTACTTTGAACTATTGCTGACTTGGGAAGCAGTGGAAAAGGAGAAGAAATTGCCATCCAACCCAACCATAATAGGAAAGAACTGACTGCAAAGTCTTGGATATCAGATCAAGAAAGACTACTCCAGTTAAGCCCAATTCCATGAAACAGTTTTTACTAGGTATTAATTGCATGTAACTGCAAGACAGACCTAAGCTACCCCGCATTCCTCTTCATAACCCCAAGTATCATTTATATTCCATAGCTCTGTTCCAAAACACTTCCTCCTAACAATTAATTCCAGAACTATGTATTTGTATAGTTTGATGATATGTTTGTATAACATGATTTGAACATGCCTGCTTCTCCCTTCCCCATAACTGTGCATGCATTATTCCTTTCTTCCTTTCTTCATTGTTATCTGCAAAAGGTGGATAAATGGGTAAAAGTTAAACTTGCCATTTTATCTGCAAGAGTCAGCAGCAGGAAGAACTAGCCAAGGCTGTACAACACAAGGAAGTTTCAGTTGATGTCCAGATTCTCAGCTATCAAGGAAAACCATTAGTCTCAGGCAAGTATTATTCCTGACTGGCGGGGCTGTATTTGTGTGAAACAAAACATGAGAACTCTCTATTAATGTCAACAAGCTCCAATTAAATAAAAGAAGCATTGGATTTTATCGCCACAGAGGATTAAAAAAAAATAAAAATATGAGTAGGCAGATCACTGCTACTGACTTGGAGAACTGAAAAAAAAAATCTATCATTTAAGCCAAGGGGTAGATTCACAAGGGTAATAAGAACATCAGAAGCCCTACCGCTTTTTTTTTTTTCAAATAACCTTAAATATTATTTTTTAAGATCTGTACATGCTAAAAGCAGAAATCAGATAGGAGACGCAACAATGAAAGGTAAACTTCCAGAAAGCCAAGAGGCCAAAAGGCAAGCAGAAAGGCGGCAGTTTGTTAGAGGTAGAGTGATCCAGCCAGAGGGCATGGATTTATTCAACCTGCTTGGTCCTTCCTTCATTGAACTGCATCAAGAACCCACAGAAAGACTTTCCAAAACAAACTGTCTCAGACAGCCAGTACCCTCAATACAGGAAACACAAGCATTTTAATTCTGATCAGCTATAGGGTACAAGTAGTATAACAACACTAACTTGACAAGGTGCTGAACTTCTTGACGCAGCTACCTTCTCCTTTTTGTTAAGTACCTGGTTATTGCTATGTACAGGAGATCTGAGTGTCCAAATAGTTGAGAATATCTGAAGTAGCATTTTATTACAAAAATATGCCTGTTAAAAAAAAAGCTTGACCTTAACCCAACTAATTTAAACTAAATTCTCACAATACTCTTTGCAGTTAAATTACAGAAGGTCTTTCATTGCCCTTAAAAAACAAAACAAAAAACGACAAACTTCCATTAGGAGATCTACAGGTTAATCTTCCCTCCCCAGTATAATTTACACTGGCACATTTACAAGGAATAATGACAGTATAAACAGAACATGTCATGAAACAGGATCTGGTCTCTTGAGCAAAAAGAGGTTAATGTACCATCATTTGTATGGACATTGAAGTACCCAGCTAACCAATTTAGTTCTAGTACAAATACCTCAGAAAGGAGTGATTTATTCTGAGTTAATCCCAAGACCCATGGAAGTTAAGGTGAAAAGGTCAAATACTTGCAGACAGAACATGACCAACAAGCTTGGGGACTTGCTTTCTTTTTTTTTTTAAATAAAGAAAACTAACTTACAGCTACAGCATGACTATGAAACATTGCATGGATCAGACTGCAGCATGCAAAGTACAGATTGGGTAGTCTGCAAATATATTCTGCTGAAGAAACAAAAACCCCACTACCGCATGTTGATTTAAACATATTGGAAGAGATTTGCATAACAAATAGAACCACATGTATGAAGTTCATCAACTGGAGTCTTGTTTGCATTACTTTCTGACTTTGGAATTCAAGTGAACTCAACCTTCACATCTAACTACAGACTTTACATACAAAAGAAATGACTTTTGTCAATAATTAATCACAGTTGTATGTCCTGGTCATTTACCTTCTGCATCACTGATCAAAAGCTTCAAATATGGATGGTGTCAATCATTTATTTTTAAAACGTGCACCAAGAAGACAGTTTAAGTTGCATTTTATTCACCAAGTTTACTTCTCCACAAAATAGACTTCATTTTTTTTCATATTTTTTCCCTTTTTTCTTCCCCCCACCCCCCCACCCCCTTCAATTTGCACCACTAGAAGTTTCTCAGTTCCACTTACACATCATTACACCAAAGCACAAACTACAATAAGATCCTTGGCTATTTTAAAACCTCAGCTTAGTAACTCGGCTCCAGCCAGAGGAACCTTCTCTACTAGTTCCAATATTAAGAATCAGGTGCACATGCTACTTTGATTCCCCATTAACACAACATTGTGGTGAAATCTTGGGACTCGACAGCCATTGTTGGCAAGATCCATGTACTCCATGGCACAGCACAGCAGCAGACTTCCAAAGTCTGACTGTTTCAACACTCTGTATATACAAGTCCTGCTTAGAATAACTTTTCAAACAGAAAACCAAATTTCCTTCTCCAAAACCAGTAACAACCACTAAAAACTAAATATTAGCAAAACAACGTTATTGAGAGACAACAGATTGAAGGTCAATTCAATCATCCATGATTCAGAAGAGGGGAGGGAAGTCACATATGAAAACCTTAGCAGTTTCATAGCAATTACAGAAATAATCACAGGGAAAAGCCTGTCTTATGTGTTCAGCAGTCTGTTTCATCCCCTACTTGATTTTTAATGCTGGAGGCTCTCTGCTAACTTAAATGAACTCAATTTACTGCCATGGGCAACAGAAGCAAGGCAGCTATTCAGACCACAGTGTAAATACTTCTAACTGGGTTGATTACATTTACACCACCCTCACCGTCCTTTGGGTCCCTCTTGCTTAAAAAAAATCCACACAAGCCAACAAAGTCTGTCTGTTGATTAATACTTTGGGAGACCCTAGGCTGCCCCAATACTATCACAGCAGTCCACAGCGCACCGTCAGCAGCGCCAGCACAGCAGCCTCTGTTTCATTCTTTGTACTGCACTGGTCCTTGCTCCACTAACCTTGTTTTGTCCTTTATTGTCACCAAAATATCTCACCCTTGACTAGCAATTTAATTCAAAGCCTGAGAAGCTCACAGATTTCTCTTTGTCTGACTGAGATGAAAACCTAATGGCAAACCTGTCCAAAAGGAGGGATGAGCGAAGAGCAGGCAGATGTCTCTGCAGTATGACATGAAAAGACTTAAATCTTCCATGATTCTTGGAAAGCTTCTTAGTGAGAGCTTCCCTGAGGCTATCCCAAAATCCCCTTGCTGTCCTTTTAAATGAGGAAAAGCTATATATATAAAAAAAAAAAAGCAAAGTCAGGGGATTTTTCTGGAAACCCTCAGCAAAAGATCCTTTTCTTTTTGAGAAGAACAGGAGGTCTGAACAACGCATGAAGTTAAAGTACCAGTAACTGCATTACACCCTGATCCCCCCCAGTAATTCCTGCATTACAAGCAATATTTAGAGTTACTTCCTGCTTTGAAATAAAAAGCTGAGAGCGACCAAGTACAGGAAATATTCCTACAAGTTCCCACTTGTCCAAAAAGATGCACATAAAACCACACATCTCTCTCGGAGCCATATCAAAGGAACACTTTCAGAACGTACTTCCCAAAGCTTGTGTGCCGATTTTCTCAGCAAAGAGGGGAACATGCAACTTTTGGGTTGAGACTTGTGATACTAATAAAACATGCATTTTTCAGAGGAGGGGTAATCTCTCAGCATATATCCTCTCCAGCATTTCAAGTCAAAGCACTAACTAAATGCCAACACAGTACAGCAGAAAAACATTCCAACATGCTTATTTTTAAGCCTTGCGTAAAATATTATTTGGAAGAGTGTCTCATAGTCCAAAAGGCCCTTTTTATATATTAATTTTCTCATTCATCTTATACTTGCTTTAAAAATATCAGTCAGCTTTTGATAAGGATCCTCTCTGCTTATACATTCAATTCTGTATACAATTACAGATACTAACTGCAGAGCAATAACAAATAAAATTTTCAGAAAACCATCCATATCAGTATGAGGAAAAGTTAAGTTTTTTTCCCCTCTCTACTCACTCAGTTTGATAGAATTATAGCTTATATGGCTTTCTCCTTACACCACATAGAAATTACTGCTGCAACTATGTAACTCCAAACAGTCCCCTTTTTCCCCTAGTTGCAAAGGTGTCATTTCTTCTTCTTCTGCAGTTCAACCCAAAAGCAGAATTGCAGTGTGGCCCTGTTTGCTCCTCTCAGCCCTCCTCTGCACAACTTCGGCTGGGAACTCCACCTGGGTTAGAGCACTGGGAAGTCATGTCTCATCACACATGACATCGTATTTACGTTTCATTAACAGGATTAGTATGCACATTGCAGAAGTAGTCATGAAGTTTGCCACAAACCAATTCAGTTACAATCCTAAAACAAGAGGGATTTTTGCGAGCTATCAGTTTAAAAGACTCTTCCATTCCTGCGAGTGTTCTCAGAAAGGATAAAATCCCAGGAGCTCTTACAGTTCCAACATAAATGTTTGATATTGGTCAGATTTATCGCTGGCAAGACCTACTTGCTAATTATAAGATGGAAAACTTCTCTAAGCTCAGCTTTTTTAAGGCACCAGGCACCTCAGCTGAAACTCATTAGAACTGCACATATATTGGACATCTGAAAAACCATGCCCTGTTACTGAGAACTGTATTAAATAGATATTTAGGTCAAACCCAAAATCTATTTTCCAATAGCAACTGGCAGCTGCAACAGCACTATCCTTTGTGCTGCCATGGAAACAAAGGAGGACCAGTGATGGAAAGAGCTATATAACCTTAACAGTTAACAAGTCAGTCTTTCCTAAAAATACGCTTTTGGGCTTGGGAATTTAAAAGCACTTCTCCGTCACCACAGCACTATGGTTTTCTCTTGAATTTTTAAATTGTTGAAATTGATAAGTATTTTGTTGCTGCTAATATTCCCACTCCCCCCACATCTATCTTATTACCTACAGCTACCCTTAACCTCATTGAACACACAGCTTTCAGGTGATTTCAAAGACATATCTCCTTAGCTCCCACAGCTGGAAAAAGTCCGATGCTTCCTGCAACAGCACTGAGATGACGTACAATGTTTCTAAGAATATTCTCCAAACCAGTTTCATGCTTGAAGTTTTACACCTAACACCACCAAAATATGTTTTGTCCTTAAATATAACGTAGCTCCAACCAAGACTAGTCACCTTAACACACACACCCCAAAAAAAAACAAACAAACCAAAACCAAAAACAAAGAAGATATTTTTCCTTGTAAACAGCTTACAGCCTAAATAAATTACATAATCAACAAGAAAAAACTTCCCATTCCCTGTATTTTCAAACTAGGTCAGGTTCCGGAGCTGAGACGCAGTTAAAGAAAAATTACAATCCCACAGATAAAAGCACTGTTTTCTCTTGAGGCAACTCTGCCATCGGAGAAGTGCACTTCAAAGAGGGATGTCCCGAGTGAGGACAATCAGGATTACAACTTAGTTCTAAGAAAATGCACGTTCCTTAAAACTCAGCAGCAGCCCTCGAAGAAATGTGACATTGAAAAATACTGGTCCCAGCTGGCGCCTTTTACAAGAGGTAGATGCTGACCACAACAAGAATTTGAAAGGAATATAAAAAACAGAAAGAGATAAAATGAAAGCATCATTGTAGTAAAGTGGTTCCCTGCTCCAGTAAAACTGGGAAAGTAAACGATTGCTTTGAAACTAAGGATATCTTAACAGCTTTTTTTTTTTTTTAAGTCTTACTTGTTGGGGGTTTTTTTACATCTTTTTTTTCCAATGGAATGTGCTACCAAAGAGACCCTCACTAAGCACAAAGAAAAAATATCCCTGCCCAAGTGGATTCGTACAAACCAGCCAACCTCCACCAACCTGGCTGTGCCATCCCATCCCATCCATCCCACCCATCCTGTGCCACCCCATCCATCCCACCGCCCCGCCTTGCCTCTCCCAGGCACGTGCACTGGCCAAACCTAGAGATGTCACTGCTCTCACATTCAACAGAGGAGGTGAATAAAACACATCCTTGGCTTAAATTGTTTCTACAATTATGTCAGCTAGAGTAATCCTATCAAATACCCAAGGGTAAAGCCTACTATATTGCTTCATATTCTTGCAACAGGAGAAGCACCAGAAAGCAGCACTGCTCACATACTAGGGCTCTGGGCTGTCCTGATGCCTCAAGTTACATCTGTGCCCTGTGACAATTTTTTTTTTTTTCCCCCAGGCAATACACAGTATTTCTGTAAGCACCAAAACCTCAGAGAATGCAGCTAAACAAGTAACCATAGTAGTATTAGACTCCAGGAAGAAAAAGAAGCCACTAGAGATGAAATGTATGGTAAATGTCTTGTGTTGGGTCTCACTAGAAAGCCAGTCAGCGTCAAAGGTGAGGTCTGTTTTATACTGTCTCCTGTCTCATGGGCAGGGTAGTACCAGCACAGGAAAGATCACCCCAAATTTAACTAAGTGAACATCTGGTGATAAGGTTTTGAGCTGTAACAAGCCACGCTCAAAACATTAAGGGATGTGCTTCTTACAAACTGCTGAATACCAGTGGTGAAAATACAGGACTAAACCCATGTCCGAGCAAAGCAAAGTACCCAAAGTGAGACACTTCAAAAATCATAGCCTGCGTTGTCTTTCCTGGTTCCAGGCACAAACGAGGAATTAGCCTTTCTTATTCAAATCTGAATGTCAATGAGAAACCTTCCTATAATGCATCAAAGGTGAAGAGGGACAGCTTATACAGTTGGTAAAAAACGAATCAATGTCAATGTGTAAGTTAAAAAAGATTAAGTGGGGGAAAATGAGAAGAATATTCTAAACGAATACAGAAAAAGATTTTACTTGACAAGCCAGAAAGAAGAAAGTCACAACAGAGATGAAACAAATCGATTGAGACACATTGCTCAGCTGGCTGAAAAGATTTTCAGCTTTTCAGATAGATAGGAATGGCTGTAACTCAAAAACAAAGCAAAAACTAAACAAAGGGAACTTGGTGTCTACTTTGTAGAGGGAAAAATAGGTATTTTATAGGTAAAACAGCAATAACACTAAATGAAACCAAGTAGGCAATGAGTAAGTCAGCCTACTCAGGATTTCCACCACTGGGATTCCACAGAAGAGATTATACTGGGGCAACATCTGAGCATCAGGAAAACCTAAGCAGCAGAACATGAAGCAGGCAGCAGTAAATGAGCAAAACCACAGCAACCTTTAGGGGAATGTGGGGAGGAACATAGGAGGAAGGAGATAAAGGGACTATCAAGTCACATTTCATAAAACAGTGACAAAAGCGCAAACTCTTAGAAGTGGCAAACCCCAAGACCCTGACTAATAATTCATCTGTCTTCCTATTCTGGCACAGACCAGCAGCAGACAAGAACAGACATGGTGTTATCACACACCTTGCCCCTGCTCTCCCCCAACTTTGCTCAACATGCAGTTCAGATAGAAGTAGTCTCTTCATATAAATACAGCCCTTCAAGTATTTTATCCATCAGCTAATAGCTGTGCATCTCTGCTGAGGACTGACACTCCCAAAGTCCTACAGGGACTCACAGCTCCATTATCTTTTGGATTATAACAAATGAAAAATTCATTGGGCTGGTTTTTAATCTGTCTCTTACTAGTTTCACAAGACAGTGCTTAATTCTTGTTTAAGAAGGGATAATCAAGTGATTCCATCTTTATGCCCCTCCTCTCCCACAATGATCCCTCTTGCCTAACGCCTGCACACTGCAGCACTCTGCTTAGCTGGACTGGCTCTTGCCTGGACCAAATGTACTGCCTTTCTAATGCGCCTTTTTGTTCTCCTATACTTATTTCCAGATGCAAGGACCACAGTCACCCCCACCACCGCTTCCAGAGATGGGCACACTATGGCCTTTTAATGGCGGCATGACAACTTGCTCTGTTTTCTGTCCTTCACACCCTTTGCTTTGAGCCCTGCAAAGCACTTCATTCACGATTTCCACAAAGCTCTTACAGATGCCAGGATCTCCACCAAGACTTACAGCTCATTCAGAGCTGTGATACACGAGTTAGGACTGCCCTCTCCCCACGCGACTCTTTGCACTCATCCATGTTAAGTTTAATCCGCCAGTATGTCAACCACTAACCACCACAAGATTTTTCTGCAACTCTGCACAACCAGCTCCTATTTTTTTTTTTTTAATACCTTCAACAAACACTAAATTGTCACCCTATTTCATCCCTTTTCCCAGGGTACTTACGAGTATCTTAACCGGGAGAGCCTGCAGCACAAATTCCTCCAAGACTTGCCACTGTTGTGTTTTTTTTTTTCCCAAAGGGAAAAATCAACTATTTATTCCTATACCTTATTTCCCACTTTTTGGAAAGTTATATACACAAGAGGACCCTCCCTCTTACCTGATGGCAGCTCAGCTCGAGTCTCTAGTGAGAGCAATTCTTTCAGTCATCAAAATAAACAGATTTCCCTTGTCATCCCCTAAAGAACTACAGTAAACGTAAGGCACTATTTCCCCCACATAAAAGCCAAGTCCACCCTTCCCCAATACATCATTTATCCATCCATCTATAGGGTTTATTCTCGATTTCTCAGCTTGGTAGTTGCGTGCTGTGTGATTAATGTAGACAGAGGCAAATTCTACTGCGTCACACCCATGCAGCCACGATGAAGTCAATACAGTTAAATGGGTGTGATCCAGTAACTCAGCTTGCAAACCAAGACTCTTCGACACGCCTGGTTATCAAAACGCTCTTCCCTTTCAAGTAACCTGAAAACAAGCAGTGCTAAACAAGACTGTAAAGTGAGCGATGGTGCGACCAAAGAAGCTTTATTCTTCTGTGGGGTATCAATGCTGCCCTGCACCATCTGGTGCAGTCACAGCATGCAGATGCAAAAACATGCAGTTTCAAAGTTCAATCACTTAAAACTCGACTTATGGCCCAACTTCCTCGCTTGTCATCCAAAATCTGTGCTCTGGCATCATACAATCATTGATTTACTTTTTCAGTTCTTTAAACTGCATCTACAGAAAACGAGTCCAGCATGTTTGTACAGAAGTACATCTAGAAAAACATTTTGCCTCTCCACAAGGGAAATTATGACTTGTTTATGCAACACATTTCTGAAAACATTTTTTAGAACTCAAGTCATGTCTCTGAGATTGCTATGCTGGTTGTCAAAACAGAGCCTTTTTTCCCTGACTATACCATATGTAATACTAAGTCCACTTTCCCTAACTTGATATCACCCATGCAAGATTTGGAGATGATTAGTGGAAAATATACAAATGAGACAGCATTCTTCAGAGAACAGCACAGCAGGAATAATCTGATGTTTCTCTATTTATTAGCCTGATGCACATCTAACTTGTTTAAACAAGGCTTTTGTCAAACGTCAAAAAAGACATTAATGCAATCCAAGGCATGCTCTCAAAGGGAATTAATGCTAAGTTGGAACCAATGCAAAAGCCTTAGTTACAGCAACAAGGAAACAGTGAAAAGGGGCCCCTTTTTATTTCAATTGCAAATAGATCCCCTAAGACAGAAAGGTTTATTTCCTAATAGCTGAGATTGGAGAACCTAGAGCAGGAAATTGGGGTGGGGACAGGTATTGGAAACACCTGATTTATGTTTGTTGGGCAGACTGTCTTCCCTAACCTTGCGGGGACAAGGAGAAGGCCTGCCCTAAAGGCAGCCCAGGGACAGGCAGGTGCCCTGGATGCTCTCCCATGCCCTCAGTCTCCTTCCCTGCGACTGCACGGGGACACCCACAGTCAGCTTCAGCAGCACACATTGAAGTAGCACAGACAGTCACCTCAGGTGCTCCTTCAGATGCCTGATTAGTTTTTATTTTCCTGTAATAAGGATAACATCCACTTACTCAATTTCATTACCATTTTGCCTAAGAGACTGTTAAACCAGCAAAACATTAAACCACCATGGAACCATCAAAGCATCACTGAAAAAACTATGTCTTAACACACTGCACAGCTAAGCAAGAGACAGCATTCTGAAGCAGAGAGAAAGCAAAGAGGGAAGAACTCAGGGCTGCCATTATCTTTTGACTTAAAATTGTTTATAATGTAACAGTTAGAAAAGGTAATATGTGACTAAACGCTCCATTAGAAAAGTAGCTTCCTTCCCCAGCTTCCTATTTAAAAAGCACCTGCTAGTACAAGGCACTTTGGAAAACAGGAGACCTATACAAGCAGGAATTATTTATTTTGGAAACTCAAAACATTTGTCAGATGAACTTTAGACTCAGTGACTAACTATAACACAAAGCCTCTTTCAACATCTACTCACAGATAAAACTGCAAAGTCTGTAAGGAGCTGAAGGCAAGCAAATCAATCATTATGATCCCAAGATCTGCAACCAGCCAGTACCACTCCTTCGCCTTCTCCTCCCAGGCAGCCTGTGTCCTGCCTCACCCTTGACTCATTCAGTGCTCTGGAGCAGCAGCAGAGAGAATCCGGTAAAAAAAGATGCTGCAAACCACATATGAGGTCACATTAAATTCAACTTTTTCCAAACCTCAACAGTTACTGCAAAATTTGAAAGGTCTGATGAGTTACATCAAGTCTGCGAGGGGAGATAGAATGATTACCATCACTACTACATTGATCATTACCATTACACAAGCCATGCTCACAACCCATATTCCCACGTCATGTGAAGAATTCGTGCCATACCTTGAATTGCTGGGGCCTAAATCAAGGCAGAACCAGACGTGCCTCTGAGGCTACCATGACATTTTACTGGAAGAAAAAAAATCCAGGCTATGCACAAATATCAATTTACTAATACTTTTCCATTTGAGGTTTATAAAGCTGAATTTTTAGCTCTGCTAAAACTGGTAATATTACTTTTTAAAGAAAAAACATTCACCCAGGAATAAAATTGTTCCTCAGTCTTTGCAAAAATCGTGCCCTCTGGCTATATTCTCATTTGTGTTTCCTGGGTGAAGCCAAGAAACTCAAGTATGTTTTCAGAGCTTCATCAGGTTCCCATCACCTCAGGCACATACTTTAAACTCAAATGATTCTACTAGAAATGATGTCTTTAAAGAAGCCCGTGCAGAATTCACGAATCAGAAAACAGTTCAGCTACACCTAAGAGACCTGCACCTCCTTCCTTACAAATCTGCTCTAATGTTTTTTGTATCCACTATTTTACAACATGCAAGTGAGCCCTATTAAAAGGAGAATTTAGAAAACTAATTCATTTTTGCAAAAGTCTCCTCTTGCTGCATCTTCACACTGTTCTGGCTTGACCTATGACATATTGTAGCAAACCATGTTGTAAACTGACCCCTTGCTAAACCCCTGCATCCAAACACTTAAGAAACAACTCTCTCTTCATATTGTTCCCTGTTAATGCCGTAACATCCTACTGCCTTTTCACGAGCTGAGAAAAGAAAGTTGGAAACCAGTTATCCCATCACGGCTTATATTCTTTTTCACCTTTGTACCACTTCCTTAGGCAAACTCAACCACATTAGTGACTGAAATTCAAGAATTTTTTTATGTTTGGAAAAAAAAATGGAAGTCAAAAACACATAAAGATCTAAAACATACTTCAAAGCTAACAAGAGTGTCAGCCTCTACTATAGCAACAACACTAGCACATGCTCTTAAAAAAATAATTAACACAATGAAGTGCAGCCTTAAACCCGTAATAAAACGCAGCCATTTGGAAGCAGGACAATGGAAAAACAGAAAGCAAACAGCTACAGTCTGCGTATCTCAACAAAACCACTCAAAAAGCAGCAGCAGAACATGCTACACTAAATGCACACTTCCAGCATCTTGGAAATCATCAGAAGGACCAGCACTACCCCCTGCATAAAGCTGTTCTGTTGGAGCCTTTAGATGGCTGCAGTGCTACCTCGGAAGCTGCTGCTCCAACCACAGAGCAAGCTTCATCTTCAGGGTGCACAAATGACAATTTCTCCTTTTTTTCCATTCGGGGTCTTCCCCTCTGATTCTGCAAAACAAGACTGTGCTATGAAAATCCTCTGGTCTCTCCACATCACCCTTTGCTAGACAGGAGCACCGTGACCAGTACCAGGAGAGGGCAAACCAAAGGACAACACACACCAGCCAGATCTCAAATATTTTGACAATCCTGTTCTCAGGGACAGAATGATGAGACTGGGTTCGGCATATTTACCTGATCCGTGTGCTGATTTTTTGCAGTTAAAACAAGCTGGACAATTTCTGTTCAACCTTCTACAGTGTTACTGAAAGCTGAACCTGCATGAAGGAGGAACTCAAACTGTCTTTGCGATAGCACATAGAGAGGCAACATGTGGTTAGCACATCAAGTCAGCTACTAGTGCGGATCAAAACAATTTTCAGCTCCTCCTCCCTGTTTAAACAGATTTATTTTTTCCCAGGCAAAGGCAGGCACCAGGATGAGCACAATGCACACTGTAGCTGCTGCCAACAGCTGTAGCAGGCCGTGTCATAGCTACACAATGTTTGGGGGTTTTCTTTAAGCTACAGTGCTTAAGAGTTCACATCCCAAATTGAAAACAAAGCAAACCCCAAAATAAACTTCACTGTCTTGCTAATTAAAGGGATTCGTTCCTTCAGCAAGGCTGACATAAGCCACTGCTGTGGGGTTAAGAACGTATTTTCAGCACTCAGTCCTTCCAGCATTTTTACTGAGACTGCATGAGCAAGCCAGAGCCCAACTACCCATGTAGCATCATTAAAAGCTCTATCTAGGAAGTGGGTTTTCATGTCACTATTTGAAATGGCGCAGGACATTTGCATAAACTAAATCTCAACAATACAGGAATTTCTTCTGCAGCACCCAGGTTTTCATTCTCTGTACAGCAGCCAGTAAGTGTTTGTCGTTGTCTGCAACTTGCCTTGCCATGCTGGGTCAGGCACAGACACTCTATGTGACAAGAAACTTTAACAACCACAACTGGATACTACTGATGAAGTCATACCTCACAGTGAAGAGAGCTGAAAAAGCAATGCGCCTCCTGCTCCATATACTCTGTCTAGAGAAACCCAAAGCTAGTTTAATACAGAAGTCTTCAAATTAAGCAGATGTGCTTGTTAAATATACATGCAGGAGACTAATGGGACAGGCCTTTGTGTCTGGTTATAACTCTAAAACGTAAGAAATTCCCAGTAGTGAAATCTCTCCATTCCGCACAACTGTAATGTCCTCCCATGTTTATGGATAAATACAACATTTTATACCCTAAATACCAACATGAACCAGCCAAGAAAACCCAACTCATTTTATAATAGGTGGTTTGGGTAAATGATTCACAACATCTGAACTAAAGTCTCCAGACCATTTAATATAAGGCAGAGGTAATGCAATATGTATCAGCTGGTTCCAATTAACACTTCACCTTTATCACTTGCAAAAGTATTTCCTTATGGGCTGGGAACCATCCATTACTCATGCCTCTGCTTGACTCACAGAAATATTAATCAGCCTTTAAAAGGTGGTGTTCCACCATGTTATGCAAATTACTGCCAACTCATGAAGAAAGAGAAACCACAGTTAACACTAACAATTTGACAAGATACATCTGAGTATATAACACAACCGCCACTATAAAATAAAATCAGAATGAACAGCTCTAGGAGCTTGTACTTATGTTAAAACATAGTTCTTACAGTTAGCAAAATGTGCTGTAAAAAGCAAAAGAATACAGTCTTCAGATAATCCATATTGTCCACCTCACTTTCCTCTTACTCAGAAAATAAGACGAATATCTCATGACAATTTGTTCACCTTACCTGCCTCGGTGCCAGCCTCCAGTGCAAGTGCATGATATTTATATACTATTGGGGCTGGTCAGTTCACTGGGGCTGCAGGTTATCAGGAAACGTAACGGAATAATAAGAATATGAAATCATGCTGCCCTTTCCTCTGGTAGAGGCTGTAGAATCAATATAATGCTATGAAAAAGGTGAAAATCCACATAGCATTTTTATGCAGGATAATCTTGTTAGGCTGCATTACAAAACTAAATGCTGAACACAAGCCTAGTGTTTTTTATAAAAGAACTGGACAGCAGACAATTACAAAGTTGAAACATTACCTTCCACTCAGGTCAAATTGCCCTCCACACTCAAGCCCTCCCATTACTGCTGCCTCAGAGACAGGTTGCAGCAGATGCCTTCAGGCCCTGTATATACTGCCTCAGTGCTGGCCAGATGCTTCTGGTAAGATAATTTTAATTAAATCTGCTTATCATTACAGCTGACATACATGTTCAGCATGCCCTGTTCTATCTCATACCCGATGTATACATATCAGTAATTGTTTGCATCCCAGTTTCTGAACAGCTAAGCAAGGTGTATCTATACAATCAGACATACTTGTCACCTATAACAGTCTGAAGTGATTACCATCATTGGAAATTATGCCAAGGGTACATTAAAAAAAAAAAAAATAGTCATCACACTGTTACCTGCCTTTGGGCTGGTTTTGGTTCTGGGTATCGCAATACATGAGAAAGAACAAAATTATCTAGCAAAGAGCCAGCATTGCAGTAGAAATCAGCATCATCTGAAAAAAACATGCCATACAGGTTGCCTTTCACATGAGAATTTTTTTGGAAAGCTTATGCACTGCCTGCAGAAACTAAAACAGCAAACTCAATCCAGTCTAGCTGATAAACAGGAGGATGGTCTTGGGGGGGTGTCTCACAACATGATTTTATAATCAACCTGACATACACATACTTATGCCAATTAGTAGCACCTGTTACTACTGAATTGATTCACTCAATCCACTTTTAAATAATTCAAATAGTTACCACTTTTTCCCCATTAAAAAAAAGCAAACAAAAACAAAACAAACAAACAAAAAAAACACCACAAAATCTCCAGCAGGCAGTCACAGAGGGCTGTCAAAGAATTACTGAATGAAGAAGTGTCTGTCCAGGCAAGTCTCTATGAAGGAAAAGTCTGAGATAAATGCAATGAATAAGAAACCAACTACGGATTTCAGGCTGAAAACTGTCTCTGAAGTAAACATCTATTTAAGATCATATCTAACACCTGGAGAACCAAAAAATCTCTGATCACTCTGTAAGTACTGTACCATTGCACTTTAAAATATCTATCACTGGCCTGTTCACAAGGTTTTAATCTACTATTCAAATAATCCCAAGCTTTACCATCTATGTAGATAACCTCTTTCACAAAGCCTGTCCCTCCATCCTTCCCAAGTATTCATCATCTGCTGTGCTAATTCACACCAGCAGCAAAGCTTACTTTCTTGCAACAACCACTTACTAGAAGACTTAGCTGAGCATGCTAATAGCTAAGAACTTTAAATGCAAAAATTGCTCTACTTTCAGACTTCATCACCTGCTGCCCATTAGCCCAAAACCTGCTTCACTGAGGAAGGGCAGCTGAAGTTCTAATTCTTTTTATTAGTTAAAAAAGACACACACACCCCTCCCACACACCAGCTTGCATTTAATCTAGAAGCTATCACAAAAGGCAGAAGCAAAAGTACCACCACTGTAGCTCACTTGTAACACCAAACAGATGCCGCCTTCAAAATTCATTTACCTATCTCCCCAAAGTATAAAATACCGTAGAAGTCTCACTACTCATGAAGCTAAGAGAAATATGAGTGGAAGTTAACACAAAGTAAGATGAGGGGAAAAAAACCACCAACAACAAAACAATGTAAAGAGACCATTCTACTGCTTATCCAACCAGACAACTATCTTCCCATGCATCCTAAAGGATGTTACAAGAAAAATTTACCTCCAGAATGACTGGGGAGCTACACAGCTGCAGTCCAAGAGCTACAACTAAAGTAGAGTGCAATTTCTTCTAGAGAAAAAGCAAGCTTATGAAAGTTGAAGGGCAAATTGCTACAGATAGAAAAACAGTTCATCTGCAGTCACGCACCTCATCTTTCATACTGAATAGAAAAGTCAATGTAATACTTACTGATCATTTTTACAAAAAATAAAAAAGGAATTATGCTCACCTATTTCAAAAGGAACTATTGGGAATCACATTTTTAAAAATGGAAAGCTGACATCACCCAATTCAAATTGGGAAAAGAAAATTCAAAGGTTAGTCAGATTAGAAATTACAAGATCTTCTGCAGAAGCAGAAGAATAAAACAATATAAATTTCCAATATGTTGATGTAGACATTGTATTTGAAATTTGGCATCTTAGCCTGCTAACACAGTACAGACCTACAGTAAGCATTATTTTAAGCATTAAAGTTAACATGAAAACATTTGTCAACTAGATCCACAGAAAGTCAGTCATCTGTTCCAGAACATGAACAAGACATCTACCACCATTACAGACAAACATGCACATTAAACATGCTATAACACTGCAGTAAAAAAGTCTGAATACCCATGCCAAAAATCATAGGGAGACTGAGCCCCTCAAGCTATGTTAAAGGAGACTCTACCAAAAGAGCAATTCCTAAACCTGAGCAGATCTACTCCAAACCACAAAAATCCCCCACCTCCCTCTAAACATAAAATCAACAATAAAGGAGAAATATGATGCCATTCTCTCAAGGCTCGTTCAGCACAGGATGTTTCTGCCTTGCAGCAATTCGAAGGCCGTTGAAGTTCTTTTCAGTAATTTCCAAATTCTTTCCAGAAGTGATTTATATGATGCCCAGGGACAAAAGCTACAAACACCAGAAGAGTCTACTGAAAATTTGAACTTTGTGTTTGTTTTTTACATATGCTGTCCGAATAGCAGGACAAGAACATGCTGAACACATGTACAACTCCAGTCAGATGCCCAATATGTCAGTGAGAAGACCTCAACTGGGCTGCCAACCTCCTGTAGGTTCAGAAACCACAATTCAGTGGAATTACAATGCAGCTGCTGCAATTCTCAAAGAATATCCTATATTTAAATAATCTCTCACTTCATACAAAGTTGAATAGCCTTAGTTTCTAGCTCAAAAGTCTGCCATAGAAATTAAATGACACAGTCATTTCTGAAGATTCAGGTGACCAGAAACTCAAAGACTTCAAAAGCTATGCTGTAATTCAAACTGCATTTACATGAATTGTCGCCACTTCATGTGCTAGTTATAGTGTCCCAGAGACGCTCCTCAAGTGTGTTCACAACATCTCTGACAGAAGCACTAAAAAAACCAACCCTAAACCCCCCCAACAAAACAAACAAAAAAGCCTCACAACCACCTTGAGGCTTAAGTTTTTAAGCTCAAGTCATCTGCTGGAAAAAACAAGACATCAAAATGAAAAAAACAAGAGTGCTTAAAAAGATTGCTTATTTCAACACCCATGAATCTTCAGCTAATTTCATTGGTTCCGCAATCATGTGTTCCTAGGTTTGGCCTGTTGCATGCATATTCTACTAAGCAAACATGAAGAAGAAATTATGGTGGTAAAACTGAGTATAAGTGATTTAATGACCCGGAGTTTAACACAAGTGCTTTTGTAACTCAAAACTTCCCTGCCTCCCAAGCCCAGAAAGAGAGCACACAGGAATGGAGAAAAACAGAGTGCACCAACTCCAAAAATCATACCACAGAGCTCACTAGCCTAAACACAACTGTAAGATTATTAAATATACACAGGAATGTGACTGAAATAAAGACACTGCACTCAGACTTTTTATTTTTTAATATACAAATTTATTACAGAAAAATTAGTATATAAAATGTAAGTTATACATAACATCCCCCCAAAATGCTAAGCCATGGAAAAGGGGAATTTTAAAAAATCCCTCCTCTGTGATTGGCAGAAATGGATACACGAGCTGACACATAAGTTAAATTTTAGTGGGCTGAGCACAAGTGTAGCCTTGATATACAAGGGGAGCCCTTTGTGGAAGTTACCTGAAGCTCCTTGAGCTCTAATCACGCTCATGGCTTGTTAGTCAAGTATTTATTAGAGGCAGTCCTGTGAACGACTGAAAAAATATACAGAATTCCATTTTTACTAACCTTAACAGGAAAAAAAGACAACTTATGTTTCTGCTGTAATTTCTGTTCAGTTTTTACTGCACAGTTTTGCAAGAAACACTTCCAGAATCCTCCCCCGAGGACTGATGGTGTTGCCAGAGCTGTTTGTCATGCTGGTACAACTGTGGAGGACAATGGACAGCACATGTAAACAAAAAAGGCCAGCAGTGTTTGTGATGACTGCAGTGACACATTCTTAGGATTATTCTGCAAGAAAGGAACTCAGATTGGGTCCAGAAGGAAATAAACTTTTTAGTTTCAGTCTGAACCATGTAGCCCTGCTGGAATGGAGTGCGTGCACTGCATAGGAACAGTGATACCGGGAATTTTACATACTGCATGATTTTGCAAAATCCACTGAGGTTTCACTGGGTAACAGAGTGCTCCCTCCTGCAGATGGAGTGAAGGAACAGTTAAATTCCCCCCTTCTCCCCCCACCCAAGTGCATCAGTGGCAGCCATGTAAGTGGGCTGGCAAAGGAGATTGTAAGCAGACACAGGAGCAGATAGGGCTGGAAAAGCCAATACAGAGTAAGAGACAGTCCTACACACACACACACTTCAGAAACTACCAGCAAAACACTGGCAGCACAACCACACAAGCAGCGGAGTATTTTGGGACAGGGATACGAACTTTGGGAAAAGGAAAAAAAAAAAACCCAGAACCAAAGAAAGACTGGCTTAAATATTGTGGAAACAGAATTATGCTCATTTTTGTAAGTCAATAGTATGTAGTAAAGCAGCTCCACCACCTGCAACTAAATGCCATCAAGCCCCCAACATTGAACTGCTTTCACCAGCAGTACTTTCACACAAAATAGGTATTGTCTCTCCTTCATACTTTATTCGCACTATATATGGGCAATGTTACACTGACCACAGTTGATGTCTCAACCTGGGGGCCCTAAAAATACAAACTAGCATGCATGCTTGAAACACACTCGATTTCTTCTTTATTTGGGGATGGGAAGGGATTTGTTATCAGCCAATTCCTTACATACTTTGCAAGGGTAGAGGTTAAGGCAAGCTGTGACAGGAACTTAGTCTGTAAGTACAAAGAGGAGAAGCCTCGTCCCAACACCTCTTCTTATAGGAAAGAAGGGATGGGGGGGGATTTCCTGTAGAAAACCTTGATGCACACTAAGCTTCTGCCAACCTAACCTCCAGGAGTGACTAAGAACAATTTCCTTCAATGTGCTTATTTCTTTAAGTCATCTGAATAGAAGGATTCCTAGGTGAAGGCCACAATGTGCCTACACACAACTGTGGACCTGCAGGGATTTCATAGTTAAGTTTGAATGATATCGTGTGCTTACATTAAATACTAACATGTATGACTGAAAGTACATAATCAGCAAGCACAATGGAACCTCCATTTTGACGGGAAAAGGCATATAATCATAGAAGAGAGTTAACATAGTATCACTTAACAGTTACCTAGAGTAAAACTGTAATTAACACAGCAACTAAAACCCACTTCATTCTGGAGTCTCTTATTCTAAATGCAGGTTTCTGCTTCCCCTATTAAACCAATTCCAGAAAAGCCCTACTTCCAGATGCTCCCATGTACTACCTGGAGCCCTCAGGACAGTCAGTAACAATCATATTTTGTTCTGCAGGTGTTCCAGTGGTTGTGTAAAGCAGAGACAGATGTTGGAAGACAGACAGTTGCATCACCTTCTTCCTGCCACTGGCAGGGATTAACAGTCAAAGTAAGGAATTGGGCTGGGAGTGAACTTCTGTACGAAGGGAGCAGAAGAAAAGGGCTAATCTAAAGAACTAACAGGCTTTCCAGTCTCCAGGTAAAAATCATCACCAGTACCTCGTTCCTTGCAGACCTTCAGACTTGATTCAGAACTTTAAAAAAAAATAAAATCAAGTATCGATATTTCACTGTACCCAAATCAGGAACAGCTTCAAATGTGTCAGATGAAAACTGCCCATAGAGAGCTCTGGTAAAATACATCCAACAGAAACTTTCTCTTCCTTAAACGAAGCATCTAGTGTAGATAATAAAAATATTGGTGCTATTCTGGTTGAGATTTATGTGGAAGATTGTGGAAAAAATCATGAGTGGTACTGGCACTCTGCTCATCCACCCAGGAGGACCTGCATCAGGAATGCTTCATGTGCAAGAAGCATCTACTGAAGCATCTGCGCACATCAAGAAGCATCTATTTGAAAAATAACCACTTCTGAAAGATGTACCTACAGCTGAATGACAAAAGCAGACCTGTACTTTAATCCTCACTGTCCTTAAAGGTAAGATGATTCGTTTCTGCTATTAAGCTGCAAGAATGGGTAGGGCATTTTGGGTTATAAACTGCCGAGAGGTTATAAACAGACCAAGAGAACTAATAAAAAGATCTCCTCTTTATTTTAGCTTAACCACTGGGTTAAGTAACTAGGCAATCATGGCAGAAATGCACAGAACTGAGGACAAGGCAACACAGCACAACCACCTTACGACAGAAAACAGCACGTCTGTCCAGAACCTCTGATATCTAAACCATAGTTAAATTGAATGACACCACTTCTCAAACTAGAAACTATACAGTTTTACAGCATCGTTATAAAACAGCAGCCATTGTGCTTTTATCTTACAGGCACGACTGAACTGAAAAAAATTTAGATTCCTTGACAATAAGTTTATTTATTTTAAGTTTGGGAATGTCTCAAAACGCTTTTCAGAAAAAGTTCTTCAAAGGTATCAGTTCTGTTTACTGGAGGAAGGTAGCAGTTAAGAGTAACAACAAGTCTTAAGATGGCTGCAGTGCCCTGTGATCAGCCTCTGCTTATCATGAAGTCTCCTCCCTACTTCAGGTTAAAAAATAAAGTCAGTTCAAAGGGCTGGAGGTCAACTGCATTAGGAGGTAATTCACTCGCACACAGAAATCAGAAGGCACACAAGTCTCTGCTGCTGCAGACCTTCCACAAAGCCCAGGTGCCCGACTGAAGAGGTAAAGCAGGTAGTAATACTAAAAGGTGGCAGTAATCTCAGGAACACTTAAGTCTGAACATAAAGCAAACCAACAACATGATTTTGCTTTTCTCTCCCCACCCATTACGTTCACAAGACCACAAGATAAGAAAGGGCAAGAAAAGGGAAGGATTCCCACAACCAAGTTTGCAATGCAGCTAAACGTACTCACAGTATTTCCATGCCTACAGTACATACATACAGTAATAATCAAGCCTGCGTACACATCTTCATACATAGTCAAGGTGCCAAACATAGATCTCTCTTATCTGATCTCAACCTACTCTTTTCATAGCCTATCATTCTCGAACAACTTCATAACAATTTCACCTTGAGTCACCCAGGAAGCTTTGTGGATATCTGAACTGAAAATTAAGAATTTATTCAGATAACTTCATGTCCCCTCCCAGAGGGCCCTATCCCCACCTAACCCAGCACCTGAAGTTTATCTGTTCATTCACAGCAACATTATAAACATCATCATTTGCACTAAGCATTGACTTTTCAGCTAACTTAAAAATATCTAAGAATTTCTTAGACATAAGACATGCTCAGATACTTTTAAGAGATTAAAACTGAATTCAAGAATAAATGTTATTTTACTCAGAATTGCTCACATTCAATGGCATTTAGCCAACGCCCGGGTTAGCCCATGCCTTGAGAAATACAGGCCATGCCTGCCATCGACAAGAAAGCCCCAAGGGTCAAGCACTGAGAAGAACCAGCATTACCCTTATTGAAAGACAGTTCCCATGTTGCACAGTTTCCTTACAGTAAATAGAGACCATATGAACAGCACTGAAAAGTAACCAGCTCTCACATTTCCAAGTTTCTGCTTTCCCACCAGTACCCAAAACGATGAGATATGTTACTGATTTGGTTTCTGGAAGGTGGGCGCGAATAGCCAAGACCACCTTTGACAGCCACCTGAACAGAGACAGCACTCTCTGCAACACTGTAAACGTGAGCTGCAAGTGGCTGTTTGCTCCCATGGACTTTTAACCACTGCTTTCAAAATGTCTTTTTCAGAAAAAGTCCTTTAGCATTATCTTTTTTCTTTGACACTCAAACAATCCTGCCATGCACAACTCTACATGGAAATGAAGACTTCCCTAGTTGCTACGCCACTTGCATTAACTCTTGAATATCCCAAGCCTGCCCAATACAATGCTGAAAATCTGAGGAACTTCATCACCAACAGGACAAAATCAAAAATAATACATTCTCTTGAGGATAAAAATTAGCCTTTTTATTAAAACAAACCCTTCACTGAAAAATTTTACAAGCAAGGACATTTTTGGTTCTAGGAAACTGGCAGTCAACACACAAGGCATACTGAAGACATTGAACCAAACACCCTTTACAATAAAAAAAAAAAAAGTTATTTCATGGATGTCACTTCTCTGAGGCAACCACATGAAGTAGTAGCTTGAAAAAAGTCTCACTGGAAAACACACTTGACTGAGTTACCTCAGCAGAAAAATAGGACTATTGGGTGTCAAGCTATGAACCAAATTCA
Source organism: Burhinus bistriatus (assembly GCA_013397275.1). Classification (NCBI taxonomy): domain Eukaryota; kingdom Metazoa; phylum Chordata; class Aves; order Charadriiformes; family Burhinidae; genus Burhinus; species Burhinus bistriatus. Next base: position 180,250 of record VYXH01004079.1, read on the forward strand.
TGGTTTCTTAAGCACTGGTGTAAGAGTACCTAACATGACAGCACCGGACTTGTTTCTCACTTGATGAAACAACAAGCAACCATCAGCACTTTCCCTGTAGCACAAAACTACCATCAGAAGGTGGAGAGGCATTAGCCTGGCTAGCTATCATATTGGGGGGAAGAAAAAACCACAACAGCAGAGCAGTTGCATTTCTCTAAACAGCTGCAGCGGAGCAAGGAAACCTGAACACACCCATAGCTACACTTTAACTTGGAGACCAAAAGTAGGCAGACAGAAGCTTTCAAGTGCTTCCAACCCAGTATTTCAAATACCTTCAGAGCTCCTCCTAAATAAAATAAGGTCCACCTTTGTCTTCAGCAAAAGCTTTCCCCAGCAAAGAGCAAGCCCCATTTACAAAGCAGCAGCAGACACTCAACAGCTGAGGTTCAGTTTTAAGAACATAAGCTAGTCACTTGTGGTTACAAAACTGACAGCCCTTCTGTATGACTTTTTAAAGATGGTAAATACAAAGATAAAGGACTAGCAAAGCCATATGAATAGTTCAAGGAAGGTTTACCTATGGAAGAAGACACAATTATTTCTGCTCACTCTACGTGGCACCAACACCACTTGCTTACCACATGTGTTATGAAGCATACTACATACACCTAGCGGGTTCCCTGACAGTACTCAAAATCATACCCGTTTGAAAATAAACTTAGTTGCTTAGTTTAGCTTCAAATTGACTCTAATCAGAAGGTTACAGCAGAGTAACTTTTTCAACAGGGAAAGCATTCATACAGAGATCTCCATTGTCCAGCACTTCGAGTCACGAAAGTCTAAAGCCAGCTCCAGAAACGGGCAGAATAACCTGCTGTCCCTTCACAGGAAAATTATTACAGATTTGTCTCTCACCTGAGGATTGTCACTAAATAGCTAAAAAAACCCAAAGTCTTGTTATTTAGTGAAAAACACTACCTTCATCTTCAAGATATGAAGCTGGGAGTCAGTGCACAAAATCATGGGTTGGCTGGAAAAAGTTACTTGTATTTACTTATTTTCTATCGAGACAATACTTGGGGCTTCACAAGTTTGAGGGGGATTGACATCAAGAATCTCTACAGAGGAAGGACCAGAAAGGGAACTAGAAGTAAACTAAGAAATAAATTTTAAGACAGGAATTATAACAAAGTACTTTAACAGAGATACAGGACAGCCAAAGAGGAGGGGACAAGAGGATATACACAGCAAAAAGAATACCAGTGACAGCCAGTAAAAGATCTGCTATACTGGACTGCAAGGAAGAGCAGCCTGAGCAAGGAAACCAACAATCTGCTGCAGAAGATGTGGCAAAACAGGTGATTTTCAACTCAAATGAGGTTGGTTAGAAAAAATATCAAATATCTCTCCAAGTCCTGGACACAGTCCTCTGAAAGTTGTGAAGACCAACGCACATTCAATTTTAACAGTTTTAATAATAAAAACTACAGAAGAGTTAAACCTTGTATCCTCCATGAACACAGAATAAGATTTTTTTCCGCCTGCAGGACACGGAGATTGAGACAGAAAAGCCGTTGCCTTGCCAACATAAATATTTCTATATCACTTTACAGAAGAGCTTCTGAATTAGGATGTTGCATAAGGAGCAGTTAGGTCAACATCCCAGTTTCCCAGGCAGTCTACCCTTGATACAAATGCAGTAACAGCCCTGGAAGACCAGGAGATGTTTCAGGCGGTATGTCATTCTGACGCTCATCCCAAAAAAGGCTTTGGTTTTCAGGAGAGCATCATCTCTGCAAGAACACTCCAGAACAGCAACACTAGCAGTGCTAAGGGCCACTGATTTTTCAGGGTTCAATCTAAAAAAAAAAAGTGCCACTTAATAGCGAGAGTAAGCAGTAACATTAATTTCACATCAAGACAAAGATGAAATGATGCTCTTAAGACACAAATAACGTATGCACCCATAGAAAGCAGCAAAGAAACTAAGGAGCATGTGCATCTTGATAGATGCATTGCATATCCTTACAAATACAACTGCACTAAGTGCTTTAGTACCCACTTTTAAAAATAGTCTTCCCTTACATTTAGTACAAAGAACTGCCAGTAAGCGACTGTTTGCATGAGAACAAGACGAAAAAAAACTGCATCAGTGTTACAAAATCCCCTCCTCAAAAAGCACACATGTGTATGTATATACACACTAAGTCCAACCCAAGTAAACCAGTATTTTTAGGAATCCAGATTCTCTATCAAATTAGTCAGACAAGTTGACTGACAGATACATGCAAACAAATAAAGACGTATTATAAATAACTTGGAAGTGCCAGAGTTGGCAGTAGTCAGCACAGTATTTGAGCTCCCTTTCATATGTAAGTTGCAAAACACCAGCATCTAATACTTCCAAGAAGGAAAGATCTGCTATCAGTCTTCACTTACAAAATGCAAGCATAGCTCATAGGCATTCGAACTGTACTGCATTTGGGGTGCTCTGAAGAACAAGAACCCTTTGCTAACACAAAGATCTTTCCAAGAAAATTTCACATTATTTCTTAATCAGTACCTCCAAGGCTGAAATTAACTTCACCAGGCTCAGCAGTTGAGATACATCATCAATTCATCTAAAAATAGAAGTTGTTGGATGTAACTAGAACTGACATCACTGAATTTTTATATTCAATTTAATAGTTCTCTCTACCTATAAGCTGGTGAAAATAAAGTTACAAATAATGCGTCTCAAGTAATTTACAAATAACGTCTCCCATATCAATTAAATATAACTTCGTATACCACCCAAGTGGAGTACTTAGAACCAGGAGATATAGATGGGCCTACCACATAAATCACAGTTACTGTATCTGACATTATGGCCAGATCCTATGGGAGTTCCTCATAAAGACCTTTCTGTAATGTCTTAACATACTTAGAGATTTACTCTGTATTATAACTTCAGACAAGTGACCTTTACGTTTTCATGTGTGCAACCTCAAAGTAAGGAAGCCAAAACATAAGAAAACAAGTACTATCCATGAAGTTAACATTTAACTTAAGTGAACAAATATTCCTTCACATTAGACTGGTCAAGATTTTCATGACTATTAATCAATGCAGAAACTAACATGATTAAACTCACGACAAACATGTTGCCCTGAGACCCTGCCCACTGCAAACTGATTACAGCTGTTACTGAAGACCAACAGCTGCAGCACGGAAAGCCAGGGCTCTCGGCCTTGCTTGCCTTCTTATCCCCACCAAAAAAAGCCTCAAAAAATAACAAGGCCCACCATTTATTAATGTCTTCTGTGATTAGTAAAAAAAATTGTGAGAAACTACATCGCACTGTATGCTTATTATCTTGATGGTATTTGTGGCCTGTTTTGTTGTAAGAAAACATTTGGTACTATTTTGTCAACAAAGCAGAAGTATTTGTCAAACACTGTCATTATATACTAGTCTGAAACATCAAAATCATCAAACACCCTATTTTAAAATTCCATCAAGATGATAGCTTTATGTTGGATGCTTTTCATGAACAGAATAGACAATAGTTTCTCAAGTTCAATATACTGACATTTCTTTTTCTTCACACATGAAAAAGCCCATTCTGTATTTTTTTGGCAGAAATCTCCTTTCACTGTGTGTTTACTGCAGTTGCCTAGGGGAAATCCTAACACCAATTATCAAAAGCAACACTATTACACTAACAGTTTGTATTAATGCTTTTTTTAACCCAATGCAGCTCACAGTGAAAATGAATATGCAGGTATTCGTAAGAGACTTGCACTCACTCTCCATTTTCCAAATATCTATTTCTAAGGTTATAACCAAGCCAAAGAAAACACTAGTTACATGCTATTTCAGCTATCATCTTACACAAATCATTTGGTAACTGGATAGTTGTACTTCGGCAATCAGTATTAAGCTACCAGTGGTCATCAGCACAGTAGTATCAAAATTAGCTCTGCTCTGCACAAAAGAGCCAAAGTGTTCATTCAAATTACACCCAAGTGCTTCTTCAGTGGTGATCTACGAATCCAAGATCTGAAAGCAACACTACTACCAAGCTTACACTGTGTAGCATGAAACATACTGCTTTGAAACTATATGTTGCCAAATGAAGCAATTAGAAGTTCTGGCTGCTTAACTACTAAAGAGGAAGGGTTCAGCATCTGGTACAAGTGATTTCATTTTCTAGGGCAAAATGACCATCACATCCAGTAAAGAATTGCTAATGACTGAAGCAGCAAAGTTTGAAGCTCTCCTCTATTTGCAGCAGCTATGAGCAACTTAAACCCTTACTTCGGTCTCAGAAAAGAGCTCACATGCTACCCCACATACAGATTCCACTTCTGAAAAACCAAATGCTCAGTTATTAACTCAGGACTCACTAGGACCATGAAACAGTTCCAGAGTAACTGTATCCTTGCCACATTGCGCACCCTCAAATTCAGGGCAAGTAATTAGGAGGAGAGGAACAAGAATATGATGTTTTAAATGTTCCTTTCCTCGTGCAAATTGTATTTTCATCATCTACGTGAGCTTCATTAGATCAACACATCTTTACCTACAGTGGTAAACCAAGCAACAGGCAGATCTCTGGCAACCAAAGAAGTATGCTAATTTAATTTACAGAGCATGGTTTGTGAGGGAATGGTGATGAATGCCTGTACAACACTTTTACAGAAGTATTCAGTGATCTGTCCCAAGAAAGTTACTCACTAATGCCATCAGGTATTTAACTGTCAAGTTAATATAGAGCAACATTAAAATTCTACATTTCTTTTCAACTTTAACAGAAAAACAAAGACTGTGACTCCTAGCATCTGGCATACACTTCAATATTGTGCAAACATTAATCCATCTCATTCTCTAATTCAGCCAGTGACCTTAATACCAGTTCAGTTCTTAATCATCTGGCTGTATCAGTGCAGCTGGCGTTCATTTTGCTTGACACAGGACCTACCCAATAAATAATAATAAAAAACCCTCTTAGACAATGCTTAACCCCAATTGCAATCTATTTATCTGCTAGATTTTATTTTCCTACCAATGCCTAGACAACACTCACAGTAACTGAAACAGCTAGAAGAGTCCTAGAAGACTTTTAGTCCATTAAAGGGACTCTCCGGTACTGAAAAATAATATTCTTATACCGGCACATCATCAAAAAACTTCAGCTACAAGGTAGGGAACAATGTGGGACTAGTTCCAACACATTTGCATCACATTGCCCAAATGTCATGTGCTCCAAAGCTTTGCCTGCTCACCCATATGAGTACACAGAAAGTTTACTCGGCTGGTGTTGGAAATGCCAGCAGTGTAGAAGAGTGGCAACTGTACCAGGGTAACAAGCAAGAGACAACACATAACTAACAAGAATTATCTCAAGTGAAGCTTTGCAAGAAAAGACTGGAGGCCTCCAACAGAGATCACTTGTCAGCTTCCCTCTACTTCTCATTGCCATAAACTGCAGAGAATTTGAGAGAAGTGCTTAAAACTAATTCGTCTAAAACCTCAGGGGGAAAAAACCTCAAAAGAGCAGTTTATAATGATACTCCTTTTGATAGTCTACAATTTTGATTCATGCATTTGCTTAATATATCCTGAAGAGGAGTTATTCAAACAAAGTTATCTGAAAACAAAAGCTCCAACTGAGAATTACTGAAAAAGAAACTGCTATTTTAAAATTCCACTGCCCTAGAGCCATTCTACTCCTCCAGAGCAGCAAGAGCTCCTCTTATTATGAAAGAATCATGAAGACTTCGGGGCGGGGGGCAGGAACAACATTTTCTTTGATGAGTTCTCCAAAATACTTTTAAGGCAAAAATAGCTTCTTTGACTTGAAGTTCATAGAAGTTTCCTTTTTTTTTTTTTTTTTTTTTTTCCCTTCTTTGGGGGTAAAGGGGGGGAATATTTNTTTTTTTTCCCCTGCTTTGGGAGTAATGGCGGTGAATATGTAAAAACTTTTCCTGCTTCAAATAAATGAATTTACAGGTTGAACACTGTGAGATAAGACTATTAAAATCAGGGACAAGTGAACTTCAAAACCAATCATTTGATATTTAGATGGAAAAATACTCCAATATTAGAATAGCAGCACTGGTACAGGATTAGCCTACTATAAAATGATTATTTCAAAATGGACAAAAACACTTACATATTTATAACACAAAGCTAGCCATGAAGAAGGAGCTTGCTAACATCACCTCCACAGAAAACATTGCATTAACGTGTTGCAATCCTCGCAAAAAAGCGGAGACCATGAACAATATCCAGAAGATTGGCACCAGCCTGGCTGGCAAATAGGCCACTTGAACTTCCCCACCCATACCTTCAGCTTTTCTTCCTTTAAAAGTCCGCTTGTAGGAAAGAGATTTGGTCAACACTTAAGTGACCTGGAAATGGTAGTTCACCTTAGCTGGGAAGTAGGTGTTTGAACCCCCGCTACTGCTAACAAAAGCTTCGAGAATTACTGCTTACATGGGACTCGAGGCCAACGATGCCACGGCAAATGGGGTCTGCAACTAGAAAAGGAAAATGCTTGATGCCCACAGACTGTTTACTGACACTGTGAAGAATAATTCCCCCACACACTAAAAAATAATAATCAACCTTTACCCACTTCACAGCATAAGTAACAGTAACATCAAAACATGTAGATTTAAATATTCTTTACTATTTTGCTTTAAAAAATCTGTAACTTCAGCTTGTTCAGAAGTGTATTACCTGACTAAGATAGTTAGGAACAGTTTTTCAAGAAACAGCACACAAACAGATATTGTGACATCTGGGTGATTATTTCAAGTTGAGAATACCAACAAGTACAGCATTTAAAACTTCTACTTTCTCTACAGACCTTAGGCAGGCCTTGTATAGAAAGTACAAAGTCAAATAACTCACACACAGTACCAAACACACAGAACACCAACCGCACAAGGGAAGCAAGTTTCAAGTAATAAAATTTCTTTTTGCCACTGGTTACACCGGGGGGGAAGGGAAGGAAACAAATATTGAAATCAAGATTCAACCTGTGACTCCATCATTACTCTAAAATACAGGTACAGGACTGTCAAGAGCATACCACTTTCACATCAACCACAAGAAGAAAAAGACAAGTCTTGGCTGAATAGCCACTCATTCCAATCTTAAAATACTAAAATATATTTGGCATGCTAATCATAATGTCTCATTAAACTTTTATTCCTAAGAAATAATAGGAGAAATTAAAGACAAGTTTGTTTAAACTTAGCTTTCTGGAGGACACCAATAAGCAACAGCTGAAATGTGCACAGGCTTTTCCTGATAGCAAAAGCCTTAACCGCACTTCTCTAGAAAAAAGCAGAAAGTGGCAGAGCACACCAGACCCACTAACCCATAACACAAGCCTGCAACACTGCTACCAACCTGTAACCACATGGCTGGTTCCCAAGACACAATTTTTTCTGGAAAACAAGACTCAAAGCTTACTTTCACCAGATAAATTTAATACTAGCACATACAGGAAAAGCCGCTCTCTAACATCTTAATGCTGCGTATCAATGGTTACTGATTAACTGAAATCTTCAATTTATCCTTGGCTGAAAGGACTGTGCTCCAAGTATATGACTGTACACTGTTAAAAAAGAGTAACAGTTTAAGCATGTTGGCACAGGACAGGCATAAATAATTGTATGAAGTAACTCTCTGTTGTGGTTACCTCAAACTTTAACCAAGGTCAGACCACAATTTCCGTCAAGATTATTATAAACCCACATGAATGCCTCTACATCAATAAAATATTACAGTCCTCAGTTATTAGGTCTAAATATTTGGCTTTGCTCCTTGTGCCTCAAACTCCGGGCACACTCCACTCACAGCAGGACTTCTGGATCTGTAACAGGCTGGTAGCACCAGGAAGCACCTCCTGATGTTGCTTCCCCACAATAAAACTCCCCATCCCAGTTCTGCATCATCCTTTGCCATACCTGTGGCTTACAGAAACCTTAATCTTTCCAATTGAGAGCGTATTTTCAGAAAAGCTGTAACTTACAGATCATCTGCCACTTTGATCACCACTTAGTGCTCAAAGGCTGCTACAATTACTAATTAAAAGTTTCAGCACAGATACCTGTTAAAGATTTGAAAGAGTGCAGCCAGGAAGAAAGCACACTGTCTTACAATAAAGCTCCACAACCAGCATTTCTGGTTTAACAATACTGTGATCCTTTCACATCCTCACAGAAAGCAGCTAGCCAGCTCTTGACTTCCATCCCACAGTAAGGTTAATTTTCAAGTTTTTCTTGTATCCGAGGGATTCATAGACCCCAGAACTTCCCAATCTGATTCCCATCTAGAATTAGCAACACTTTGGCTAGTTAAAAGATTTGCACGCACCTATAAAAATAATTCAAAAAGCACAGCTTCTGGGTTTGTGCTGTGTTTTTAAAAAATATCAAACTCTGTTTAAGTTCTTTTGTTTTTAAGTGGTTTAGGATGTACAATACATTTACATCAGTATTTACCTACTCCTCCAAAGCAAGCAGCTTTCTGACCACCATAACCCATCTTTAGAACTACAAGTCTTTCCAAAAGGGGAAAGTCCCTGTGTTGCGCAGCACTGAGCCACCCAGTGACCTATATACAACAGCACTAGAGTTCAGCTTCCACTCCATAATTAAACGAGCAACACTTGCATCACTCAGCTGTCCTAGAATGCACAACCAACCCCACAGAGTGCTTTTTCGTTCAGGAGGTACACAGCCGAACCTGCCCCCATCAGAGCTACTACTTGAGGCACCTGAGAAGAAAGCAGTAGCACACACTTCAAAACATGCCATATCCACTACTGCATACATCTGTCACATACCACACTGCAGTACCTCCCTCTCCTCACACATACAGGCCATTTTACCCCACCACCCCTTACCATTGATTCAGAGCTTTGGAGCAAATACCCCCTCCCNGGGGGGACCCATTGATGCTCTCGGAGCTAGACTGCATGTCCACGGTGGCTCTCCTGAGGCTGCTAAAGTAAGCCCTGGACCTGGAGAAGCTGCTGCGGGGAGACCGCCCGTGGGGGCTGCCGAAGAGGACGGAGGTGCCGTCCTTGCGGGCGAAGATGCCGCTGAAGAAGCGCAGCAGCCGGTGCTCGTGGGCAGCGGCGGCCGGGCNCATCCGCGGCAGCTCCCCCCCGCCGCTCCAGTGCCTGAAGCTGAAGCTCCGCCGCAGCAGGCCCGGCTGCCGCCAGGGGCTCTGCCCCCGCTCCCCCTCCTGCGGGGCCTCGCCCGAGCGGCCTGACGGCGGGCCGCGGGCCGCCGGCCCCCCAGCCGCCTCCTCCTCGGGGGAGGCTGCGGCTTCAGCCCCGCCACAGGTGGCCACCGGCTCCCCGCCCCTCCCCTCTGGGGAAGGGCTGCCCCGCGGG
>VYXH01004079.1:191708-246159 GCA_013397275.1 Burhinus bistriatus
ACAGGCGTAGGGGGGGGGGCGTTGGCGGTCCACCGGACTCTCCTTGGAGGAAGAGCAGTCTGTTACTCACCACTTGTTTTCCCTCTTCCAAATCGACCCTCTGAAGGGGAGCGATGTAGTTACACCTCACATTTCCCAGCCAACAGTCCCAAGATCTATCCAGGCCCACACACTGCCCATGAACCTGGGCCAAGCCTTAGACCCCACCTGAGCTCAGTCTGCTGTGCATCCCGAGATCTTGGATGCAGGGTGAACCGAGGGCAACACCGCCCTCTTAACAATGAAGAGTCAAAATTCCCAGAATTTATTTATTTTTCATCTGTGGCAACTGTGATTGCCCATAATAAATGTTTGTTAACCACAACACTTTGCACAATTAAAAAGCCACATTACTATATGGTTAGTCATGCAAAAAACTGACCTACCATATCCTTCACAACCATTGGTTTCAACAGAACTTGACTCTTCTACAAAGCTGGAAGCTATTGTGATACGTGCTCCTTTCACACCCAGCTTGCCAATTCTCTAGCAGTCCAGATCAGGGATGCTGAAATCATTAACAACCAATAGATGCCCACATTAAAAAAAGTCACTAGTAAGCCATGATGACAGACACCAGAAATTAAACAATATTGGGAATAAGGTTTCTAGGTCCCATGCATAATATGCTTTTAAAAGTCAAGCTTCAAAAATTACCTTCAACTGCCTTGCACATGCCTTCCAAGTCTACAATCAAACATTTTTTACCAATGGCAGTAAGGTTCAAAATCAGTAAATGTGTAAAACTGAAGGGAAGTGAAAATACAACTCAAACAGAAGAGAACACCAAAGCTCTCAAGGCAATTCACTCCCCGGGTGGCTTCAAAAAAATCAGAAAGAAGAGAGCAGGGAAGGCAAAAGCTGCTCCTTGGGTATTCCCCAGGCAAGTACCACCATTCCACACCACAAGATACACCTGGCATGAGCTGGGCAGGACATGCCCTCAGGAGCATTTCCAGGTGGGAAGTTAGTTGAAGGTTTATACAACCTCACACCAGACGCACTGAAGAATAAACAATGATCTGGGTTCCAGCTACCATCCACAACAGTTTATTGACAACACTGGAATCCTGCAACATATGCTGCAGGTCAATTACCAGCTGGAATACAGTGAATTGCTGATTTAACTCACTTTTCCAGGTATGCCAGATGCTGTTGTCTCTAACCCTGAATAATTTTTATTATTCATCTTTGCTCTATTCATCACTGAATAGATTTGTACAGCAGATACCTGATCAAGACCAGCTCTAGAGAGTCTTAAGAACTAACCAACATGAGCTCACACTTGACCAGCCTGAAAAGTTTCCAGTTCCTTCTAAATACTTGTTCACTACCATAGAACAATAGTAAGATTTTTCCATTTCTCTGACAAACGGACATTTCCAATAGGTATTTCTAAATGGGCCAGAGGGCAGAACCTGTTATTGAAAAATGGATCTAATGAGAAATACAGGCATTAAAAAAAATACACACTTTAATAAATGCCAAATACTGAGAACCATTAGACTTCAGCCACTATAAGGCAGTGGAGGGCACTGACATGTACGACTTGCCGATCGCATCCTCCAGGCAAATCCGGGCCGTACTTTGCAGCGCGCCGCTCCAGGAAAGCAGGCTTCTTACCCGGAGTGGAATCAACCATTTTTCATCCGCCTGGGATGACAGACCCCTTCGGAGGAACCACTTTTAAGCGCAGACAAATAGCCGGCACATTCCTTCCACCCTCTCCGCAGCACCCCCCCGTCCCCGCATCCCTCCCCGGCGGCGGGCCGCGCCGCACCGACCCGCGCCTCTCCCCGCCGGGCCGCTGCCGGGGAGCTTGCCCGCATTCGGGGCCCGCCCCCGGAGCCTGTGCTCCGGTCCCTGGGCTACAGTAACGCTGGTAGTGGAAATATTTACGGTGGTCATCGGTTCGGGATGCCGCAACAGCTCTTCTACAGGTAGTAAATCACACTGGGACGTTACTCTGCTGCTCAAGCTGACTACTGATCACAACCAACCACCCTGCAACTTCTTGTAAGACTCACTATAAATAAGACTTCTTGTAACACTTTGGACTTTGCTGGCAGTCCAAAGAGCATCATCTGCAGGTCCTGTCATCTCTCTTCACCACTGGACAGAGAAACTACAGTAGCTTTAAGAAATCTGTCATTATTTGGCCATACAATATTAGTTTATCTCAGAGCAGTGGCGTAATTCACAGAGTAAGGGATTTCACATTTAATATTCTGTAAGAGCTCCAAAATTACCATGGAGGCCTTCTGCCCATAGCCCACACACAGCATTGCTTCACTGCGCCCACCCCAAATGGGCTGAGATCCAAGCTGCTTTAGGAGCAGCAGGGCATTCCCTCCTGCCCTACTACTCCTCCCATCATGCAGTTAGCACAGATCCTGTCCCAGAACAGAAGTCCCCTCAGGCCGTGGGACAAGAGCAGCCAAAAGTCACAGCAGCCAACCCAAACAATTCATTTGGCTTAAAGCCTACGCCTTGTGTCCTGAAGGGCCCTTGGCAGCAGCTCCCAGTTACCTTTTATTCTGCGGGCGGCAGGAAGCACAGAGCATGACACACATGCACAAGAAATATGGGGCTTCACCAACAGGACCTGATGACACAAGAGTATATACCCCTCATTTATCCCATCAAACTCAAAAACTGCAAATTGCCATACTACCTTCTGCCAAGGACATGAAGTACCTCCAAAATACTGTGCTTGACAAAGTCTCATCGTCCCTCCAAGATACTCAGGCTGAAAAGCAGCACCATGTAAATCCCCCATTCAATGTAGCCATTAAAGGGTTGTATTTGCCACTTCTCATTCTATTGCCAAGGTCAAGCCTATCTATCTACACTACTTTGAAGATCTTCATCAGCAATAAAACCAAACCCCAGTGCATCTCTAGAGGCAACATAAAGCCATTTGAACATGTGGAATATAATATTTTGATTTTTCACACAAGAAGTTTGCTTATGTCACAACATTGCCAGGAAACTAGCAAAACCCAGCCTGATGACTTAAAATACATAAACATGTTCCACACAAGAGAAGCACTCTACTATAATTTAGAATTTCACAATTTTCAGCAACAAAACCCAATAATTTATTTTAGCCGACACGGTGAAATACAGGTAATGCAAGTGTCTCAAATACATCTTTACAATGCTTCCAGCTACCTTCACGTGGAATTCTGCCTTGCACAGCCTGCTTTACTTTAAAACTGCAGTGCTGCAGTACTAGGTGCATCTGTATTGAGATACTGTGCACTGCTAAAAGGACACCAACAAATTAAATACTCCAGATCAAAAAAAAAAAAAAGACAAACTAAAATGATCAAAAGTGCAGAGGGAACCCTGTGAATATAAGCATGCATTGCTTCCCACTCTGAATGATGTTCTTGAGTTTCACATCATTGCTGAGCAGGTCACCAGCACACAGCACTGACTGCTGAACATGAAAAACTGTAGAGATGACCATGCTGTGAGAAGAGTTATTACTCTCCAAAAACTGTAAAGCAAGTTCACTGTAAGTAACTAATATTACTGGTAGTGACTTTATAAACCAAGGAATTCTTACATTGTTAAAAGTGATGTAAAATAGGCTTTGCATTTTCTCTTTTCCCCAAGAACTCTGTGCAAAAAGCCTCTTGAATAATTCTTTAATTCTTTATTCTTAATTCCTTAGAAGAGTTTCACATTCTGCCAGCTGACTCAACACAATCACCATTCAAATGTAAAAGCCCAGACAAGGAGAAACATATGCCTCATATACACCTCGGTAGCATCTCAGCATTACAATTTCAATCCTGAGACAGCCTTTACAGGTTAGCCTGTTTTACTGAAACCTTTAGGGGTGCACAATTCTTGTGATGCTGCTTGTTTATATGCCTATGTTTTGCTTTTTATTGGACAACTTCTAGTCATTCAAGTCTTCACTGCTCTTATTGTAATTTTTTTAAGAAAAGCAGACCCAAATTTAATGTTTTTGCACTGCACTGCAGGTTAAACTCTAGACACACAGTATCATTCCAAGTAGTTGTTCCTTTACCAAATTGATTGTGGAAGATGAAATTAGGTCACCTGAACAATTCTTACAGTAATTCAGACGTGATGTCACTTTTCTCTTCTAGAGATACAGTGCTCCATCCGCTGTTTGTCATTACAGATCAGCATTCAACGAGGAAACAAGAGAAGGCATCTGGATGAGAACAACATTGTGCTGGAGGGTACCAGCAATACAGAGACCAAACTCAAGGTCTCTCTCAAGCCACAGGGTTTGCATTAAGCCCACTGATCTGTGTTCTTCTGTCACTATCCACTTGTCCATTAAAACAGGCCTGCATTCCACTGTAGGCAATTCTTTACTAAGATGAACAGAGACATCTCATAACAATACAGAGAATAGGAGCTACCAGTGAGAAGTCAACATTTGCTATCAATAATGATCTTACTGTCACCACAGTAAGATCCTGAAATCAGATTCCTGTCCTAAAAACACTGAATGCTAACCAGGAAAGGGAATAAGGGTCATGGGATGTGCAGTAAAAATGCAACTCAATAATTTGTCTCTCACCAGCAGAGAAATAAAGTGTTTGCACATCTGTATTTAAGGAAAGCGAGGTTGCAGCAAGCCCATTCAAAGGCCCTAAGACTTAAATATGCCTCCCATCCACTGCAGGGATTTCCAAAGGGCGTCACAGGACACCAGGCATCAGCTTCACCTGGTTAACCGCTTTGAGAAAAGCCAGTACAGAACTAACATACAGCATTATAGAAGCATTTATATACATGCAAGAAACATACTGGAAAGCTACAGTTGTTGTTCTACAAAGGTCTTGGCATCTAAACAGAAATTCTACCAACTGCAACAGCAATTCCTCACAAAAACTCAGGGCTCTTTCAGACTTCAAAAGATTGTCATCACCACTCCAGGAAGGTGATGTGTCTTATTGCCAGGGCTATCATGCCACATGGGATAACACCATCTACAATACTTTTCCTTTTCATTTTTTAAGTGTGGATTTTTTTTACTTCCTGTCATATAAATAATGCCTATTTATGCACTTGATAGCCTAAAAGACTCATGCTTCATAAGAATATATTATTTTATAATATAAATACAATAATGAAATATCTTTGACTCATACCCATTCATTAAAGATGAGTGAAGGGGAGATGGGAAAAATAAAAGAATTAAATCATTATGATCTTTTTTTACCACAATACACGCTAAAGATAATGTTCAAAAAAAATTATTATCTTATTGGACAGCTTCAAGCAAATTCCAAATTGCATATGATTTCTGATGCTCAAGCGTGGCAGATTTCATCACTGCAATTTACTTAACAGAACAAAAAAGGGAAAGGGGAAAAAGGGGAAAAGCACAAAAAGTCTTCTGTTTTTCTGCATGACTAAGATTATCCTTCCAATTTCTGCCCTCAAGCTGCTGGAGCCATTACAATTACTATATTTTGCCTATCCATCTGCTTCTCTTCAGCTTAAAAACAAAACAAAATACCTGACTGCAGCTGGACTTCTACTGAGTAAAACAGGATAGTCCTAAGTTATCTTCTCACTAAATGAAGAGGCATCCAGAGAATTAAGTCCAAAAGATTAATCTTCCCATTTTAAGTTAAGGTTTTCTTTTAGATCACATCATCTGACAGAAGAGTTGCAGCCTTTTGCTGCTATAAAACTTAATTGAAGCAGCAGAGCAGTCAAAAATAAAGTGAACTGTAGAAACTAAATCTTTTCCTTCATTAATACTTTAATTAATACACGAAAGCTTGCAGTATGCCTGTCCTGATAGCTACATGGTGAACCTTCATAGTGGTAAATCTGCCAGTGAAGGCAGCACAATTAACTTGGTTTATAATTCTGTCATTCCCTCAAAGCCTTTGGTATGGAATGGCCAATATTAAAACCGCCTCCATTTTGTGCTCTGCTGTATCACAGCATTTTGGGTGCGTGGGTAGCAAAAGCCCAAACAGGTTTGTCAGCAAACTCCAGTAAAAGGCTGTAGGTGAACCAGACTACTGTACAAAACCAAACCACTTCATATACAAACGTTAAATGTTACAACTGAGACAGCAGGCAGTAATGCTATAGATGATGATCATCATCCTGAGGCACTCATTAGAACTACTAGAAGTTGTCCCTGCCCCTGCAGTGTTGAGTTATCTGCAGTTTCATCTGCTCCTCTGGGGAAAGGAACAAGAGTTACCCTTCTTTGCAGCCCTGCAGTCACCTCGCCATAGGATCCCAAAACTCGGCTTCCACTTTAATCCAAGTTTTTATCCAAGCTGCAAAAATATATCATCTATCCATCAGGATAACTTTAGAAATATGAATTCTGTAACTTCAATTTGCTACTAAGTAGGCTGCCAATATAACCTGTATTATACCTGCTTGCTATTCTTTTAATCTCCTAAAACAGAACACCTTAGATGTTGAGAAGCAGCAGCAAGGCACTTTGGCCATCTGATAGATGTTCAGAAAAGGATCAGCTGGTACACCCTGAACAGACTGCTTCTGTCACCTGGCTGCCCTTTCAGCTACTGGTAGGCAAAGCTTCCAAGAATAAATTAGAACATAACTCACCTTTCTACAAACTCAATGTTCCCTTAGGGGGCTGTTAACAATAACCAAAGCTCATATACAATGTCACTTCAGAATCTCATTTTAAATACACAGGTAATAAATATAAAAGTCATGTTTGTCTCGATAAGAAACAGTACAAGTTTCAGGAAATCCTTACCTCATTTTGGATATTATTAATTTTTCTAAAAGGTAAGTGCTCAGACTAGCATACATTTCCTTTAATATTTTACTGTAAATATTCTGAAAGGCAGCATCAATACATAGTTTCAGTCCCTCAAACTCAGGATTGAAACTTTTGGTTATTATATATGGTGCTTCAGTGTCTCACGAAGCAAGAAAATTTCCAGATGCCTGTTAGCTATGCAGTGTTACTCATTTTCAGGCAGGCCACTTTTCACCTCAAATCATTTATACACTTGAAAAGACTGCACTGCAGTGAGGAAAACAACATTTATCAGAACTCAAGAAATCACTTTTGGCTAAACTTTCATAATACAAATATTAGAAGTATGTGAATTTGTCATTAACAACAATCTAGTTGAGTATTTGAAGTCACGTTACTATCTCCATGAAGTTCAGACAGACTTAAGTGCCATGAATTCAGAGGCTTAAGTTTTCATGAAAATGTACTACTCAAAAGCATGAGCTTTAAACCATCAATGTAAGAAAGAAGGATATGCTACAACACCTGTTATTGACACAGCCAACTATTAACTGAGCAGCATAAGAGCTAGTGGCTAATGCTTTTGACTAGTGACAAAAGCATTAAAGTTTTAACCAAGTATGCAACATTTCTCTGCAAAATTAAGTGTCATAACATATAGCACGTATTTGTCTCCAGGATTTTGTATGCAAGAAAATGAAGAAAGCAACGAACAGGAATATAATGGGGAGTATAGTCTGGTTCCATCTATAGGTCGATAACAGATAAACTCTCAGATATGGTATTTGTACTACAGGTATCGTCCTGGACACAGCTGATGACAGCTTGTGGTGCATTTACAACTTTACACATCCCCTTTTACAATTTGAGAAAGGGAGTGCTGTTTTTGACTCAAACATAAGCCTCCTCCAGAACAAAATACATCTATATAAAATCTCTTCAGATATGTATACACCGCATATAATGTGTATTTTGTAAGCATATATCAAGTGCATCTGCATGCTAAGTCTATGACTTTCTATGGGATTACCCAAGCATGCCTTCTGATTCAGTACAAAAGCAGACAGACGGAAACTGCTCAGAGCTCTAAGCCTCCAGTTACTGTATTCAATAAGCCACCTATGTATTACAGAAGACTTGCATTAAAAGTCTGCGTAATGCCATTCTGTAACTAAACAAATCATGACATCTGTAAAAGCTTTTACCATTTGCTGAAACTTTTTAAAGCTTCTGTTTTCAAAAATGTAGTACAGTACTAAAGGTAATATAATGCGCAATCAACTTGAGTAGTATTATTTTCAAGCCATGCTGGACCTAACAAGTCAAAAGATTTAGCACATACAAAGATCATGTTTTTGGGCAGGTGCTGAGAACTACAGACCAACTCAAAGGGCACTGAAGTACATAACAGAGTGATAAAACAAACTATGCAAATCAGCAAACCCAAACAGGTTCAATTCATAAGCAACTTGCTAAAGTCTTTATTTACCCAGCAGCTACATCCGCACACCTACCTTTAGCTTCACAGCTCTGCCAGTTTTGCAACTCTAGCCTGGTTCTGCCCTTCATAAGTTATATTGAACAAACCTTTCTCTTGTCCACCACAGTCCCTTTTTCTTTGGTTTCAGCAAGTTACAGAAAATAGTAGGAATATTGTCAAGTACAGAATGACTTACATTTCTATCTGTAGCACGCGTGTGCTCCACGCACAGCCACCAAAGAGAATGGAACTACTATGGTGCATTTGGAAGAAGGAAAAGAAGGTGAAGGGAAGGTTAGAATTAGAGCAGAAAATAATTCTTAAGGAATCTACCCACTGACGGGTAATAGTTGCTTGTATATATAAGCTAGCTAGTAATAGGCCTGAGAGCCTGTCAGAGTCGACTCGTCAAAAATAATGCCAGGACACAGAAAGTTTAAAGCTGGGGGGGGGGCATAAAGAAACCTCGGGCTAGCTGGCCACCAGCCAGGCATCCCAGGAGAGCACAGGCACACCACAACCACATTCTTCCTGGCGCTTACTACTGCATCAACAGCAGCAGTCATCAGCAGCAAGCTTTCTGCCACATTCTCGGCATATACAGCACTCCAGCCTCTACCTTGGTGTGCACCGGGTGCGAGAACACAGTCCACCGCTCTCCTGTATTGATCGTCTCAACAGTGCAGCAAGATTAGAGGTGAGAAACAAATCAAGTTACGAGCATCTGTGTGTGCTGCAATAATCTCCTCCAATAAACAGACCACGTCATGCACCGAGACAGATTTTTCCATAACTCTTTAAGAGGCTGTGGGACCAATTCTGCATATCTTTTTAGGCATTTAAATATCACAATAGAGCGGAAAGTTTTCAAGTCCTTACTACACTGAAGGTGCAACAACATGAGATAGCAGTCAAGGAAGCTGAAGGGGCCTGTTGCCATCCTCATTTGCAGGACTGTTAAGCGGGTGATCTGTGGCAGGAGGCAGAGATCTGAAACAAGTTTAGATCAGCTGGAAAATGCTAATACCAGCACTCCAGTAGTTTCAACAGACTTCTATATGTTCAGTCTGTCTCTAAGTAATAGATAAACACAAGATTAAAACCTGAAGAACAGTATTTTCCACTGATGAAAGACATTTCTTACAGTAACTTTTAAAATATATTTGTCTCAATGCAGTAAGACAATACAGAAATTATCCCTTACAGATATACCATTTCACATACTATTTTTTACATCATGTTGCTGGTAAGAAGCATTACGACAGATAACCTGGCTATTAACTGAAGACCTACCAAATAGTTTTAATGTAGAAGATGTCTTTTACCACTTCAGAAGACCTGCCTGAAACAGAAGCACTTATTAACTCAGAGACCATGAGAAAACACTGCGCTATCTATGAATTTTGATTAGACTAGTTCTGAAAAGATAAGCTAATTCCTGAAGCCAGCCCTTTCACCATACACAAGACTGAAAACGTGCCATTTCCTCCCTGTCCTCCACTTCTGCTTTTGCCCTCCCCCATTATTCAAATGGTTTCCATGCCATTTCATTAACAGGATAAAAAAAATTAACAATTTTCTAACATGCAAAAAAAAGAGGGGAGGGGAGTTGGATAATTCACTTCCTTGCTTTTGCTGTTTTAGCTCCAAAGCTAAGCAAGCCCAGCTGCTCAGGAAATACCATTGTAATGAACACATTATTGAACATGGAAGAATCAATCGAGATTTCTGTCAAAAATTTCACATGCTGCAAACAGGCCAGCAATCAAATGGCTCTTATGAAATACTTGTCAGCCATGTTTAACAACTTCATCTTTCAAAATTCAGGCACATAGTGAAAATTACTTTAAAAAAAATCACACATAGAAGAACTGAATTAGAGTAATTTCAATAGGAAGCCAGGAGCTACTCTTCATTACCAACACCTGACATAACACTACTGTTTTCTAGATACTGCATTTACTCCAGACCAAATGAGGAAGAAACTTGTACCTAAAAATTACTTCCTTTCAAATAGCAAAGCCTATTCATTTTGTGACTGGTTTTATCTTGGATTCTTTCTACTGACACATTTGTTGACAACACACAAAATGCATTAACTATTTTAAAGGGCAACTTCAGCCTATTTTGTTATAAATACCTTAATACTATCGAGGTTTCTTATTCAGCTGACAGTGATGAACCATTTTATGATGCCAAAGTTCTTACAGCTGCTAAGGGGCTCTCCACTACAACTATGACGAAGAAATTTCCTAGAACATGTATGCTTTTTATCTGGACATTTTTAAATTCAGTGTGACAAATACTTCCATCAGTCTTAAGAGAAGAAAAGTAAGGGTAGATATAGCATCTACAGCTACCTAATAGCAAGGCAGAAGACAGAATAGGACTTTTCTTGGAGATGCACGCCAAAAGCACAAGGCACAGAAAGCAGCACAGCTGGCAGCAAGTGAAATACCAATTAGATACTGGAAGAAAAGAAAGAAAAAACCCAAACCAAACCACAAACACTAAAATAACACCACACTTCACCATCATGGTAGCCATAGATCAGAACGGATTGCTGAGACAAGTTGTAAAAGCTTCCATGCTTCAAGGTGGCCCTGCTTTTCATGGGGGCTAGAGCCAGGAACTCCAGAGGTCCCTTCCAACTGCTCCCATTCTGTGACTACAATACCAGGTTTCACATGTCCCAATGCAAAAGACTGGCTTGCTTATGGTTTCACTTGATTTTCATAATGCTGTGCCACTCAGAGATAAACATGTCTAGCAAGTCTGTTCCTCCTTGCATGAGCAGATGGAACATAACTGCCTATTCATCTTCTTTTCCAAGCAAATCATTGAGATTCTTACTAATTTCCCCAAAAGAGCCTGTTAGTGACCTTCAAAGTCCTACAGTTCAGGTCTTGCAACACAAGGGAGGATACTGTGAAACTGAAGTTGTTCTTGCAAATTATATATTCCTCTATTACTAAGCTGAAGTAACAACATTTTTCTGTGTTTTCTATTTTTCTCTCAACTGTGTTGACCATATTGCATTATCATCTCATGGAATTTAGTTCTAGGATATTTCATTTTACAGTATCTGAAGTTTTTAATTTGTTTAGTTTCTGATATCTTGTGTAGTTAGTTACTCAACTGTTCCTAGCAAAGGTGCCACGTCCTTCAAAAACTATACACTTCCACAGGAAAAACTAGTGCATCATGAAAAAATGAACAACCGACCCACAGAGTACTGTATGTTGAACAGAAAAGTACCCTTAAGCACCTACCCTTTTCTCTCCTCACCCCAGCATCAAGATAGAAAGTTCTCCATGAGAACAAAAGAATACCAAAGAACCTTTTCTGCCCTCTATTCCTCCATTGATCCCCAAAACTTTGTGCTTATACAGTGTTTTCTACAAGCTATGACACTAACTTCACATTGATATAGGCATAGCCAGTCCTTAAACTGCACTACACATTGATGTCTTCTCCAGTTGCTCATGAGATGTTAAACTCATCTAAATTCACAGAAACACCTAAGTTAGCAGTCAGTGATTTTTTTTCTTTCATGGAACATGTATGTTTAAAAGCACATACCCATTTTCTAATCATAGAAGCTTGATGAACCAACAGGTACTATAAGAACAGCTTATTAAAAGGCCATTTCTATACATATGCTAGGATATTTGAATCCCCTCTACAGGGACCACTGAAAAGCCTCATGAGAAGCATAGTATCTAACACATCTGGACAAGGGAGTCAAACAATTGCTTAATTATTTCACAGCTTGAGAAGCTGAGAAAATACTTTATTTTTCTGATATTATTAGTGCTTTGATGTTCAGGAATCAAAGGTGAATTTCAACTGAGATCCAGAACACTAGAATAATAGGAGAAACACTACTGAAACACTGGCACACATACATTAATCCACTGAAAATCTTACATACTGCATCGCTGTCATGTCAGAAAGCCACCCTGGGCTATGACAAGCACACGTGCCAATAAGAGTTAACAAATGCCAATTAAGCAAAAGAATCTTTAGTAGTTGTTATGACCAGGTAGGGTATGACAACTCAGAAGTTACTGAATTTAAAGGTCTTTAATTTCTTAAAGAAGGGTAACAGTTTCAGAGAAATTCTCTTCTATGCTTTCACTCAAATGGAGAGACCCTGTCTAACACAGTGCAATGGAGAGCATCTTCACCTTTACCCGCAACCACACGTTTTATCAATGGTATCACAAGGAAAGCTTAATAGATGCACAGACAGCTCTGCATTATCACCTTTGGATATTTCAGCACAAACCTCATCAACTATGTGTTTTCAGACTTTTATTCAGGATGACAGAGCTCAGGGGTTTTTGTTTTGAAATAGTTTATATAATACACTTGACTATACGGAGGATAGCTCAGGTTATATACTTTTGCTACATTCTGCTGTACAACAGTTTTGTTACGATAAGTACACAGACAAACAAAGCCATTCCATGACATGAGTTTTCAAATTCATCCAGCAAGGTCAAGCATTCAGAAGAGTTCAAGTTGTGCTGCACATTCCTCATCAGGTCAAGGAGAGCACACCCTGGCTCCGGGTGTTCAACTTCTGCAGAAACACAGCACTCCTCAGGCTGTCAGTTACTCACCTTGAGTTACACGTCCATTCCAACACCAGTCACCCCAGCTTACTCCAGTGTCACATTAAGTATTGGCAATAAAACCACTAGTTTTGGCTGCTTTGGTTATCTTTCTAAAAACCGACTTCTCTGTAGAAGAAGTAGTTACTTTTAACACCTTTTTTTTTTTTTTAAGTTAGAAATACTTAACTCATCACTATTTCTCTGAAAAGTAAATTTGATATATAGAATTCCTAAATTTTGCTACATAAACCGGAATGGTTTGCTACAACTGGAATGGTTCTCACATTGCTGCCTGTAATTCTTGACACAGAACAGAGAGAGGTGAAGTTGATGATGCAAAACCTTCAGTGAAAAAATGGTGCCATATCCACACGCCGTCTTTGAACTATGATCTTCAGGCTTACTTCCTTTGTCACAATTGTCATCTGTAATACCCAGGCAGTATCTGCCCTAAATCAGTCTTCTAAAGGTACAGGGAGACTAGCTTAAACAACAAAACAACTTGTACTAAGGCAGCTTCTAGCTATCAACAACATGATCACAAGGAGGATCGAAGCTCATTTTAACCAAGAATTTATCTTGCAGTCTGCTACAGCATTTTGATATTCAGTGTATTTTCTTTGTCCTTAACTCTGAAAGCTTTGTAGAAGCTTCACGTATCAATCTAGCCAACAAGGTTAAGGTAAGTTGGGCAAAACTCAAAATGAAGTGCCAACCTTATACAGATACTTGCCCTTCCTATATCTGTCACTGATCACATATAATGACCCTTTTTCCTTTATCCCTAAATGCACAGCCAGGAAAGGTACAACTCAATCTGACAAAAAAAAAAAAAACGAGGGGGAGAGGAATTCCAGCAATTGCTTCAGAAACATAGGTATGTTCATTTTGATTTAGTAAGCGTATATGTATTGCATGATGCCTCAACTCCCAATGAATACCAGTTTATTCTGTCTTACCTGCTGGTTGCCACAGCATCTTTGGCAAGCTTTTTCCTGCTTTCTAGAGGACAATGTTGCACAGAATCAGGAATGGAAAATCACGTTACTGAGAGGTCTACAAATGCTTGGTTTTTCACTTGCAAAACTGTATCATATCTTCCTACAATGAGTAAAAGTTCAGCAGATTTATTGCAGGTCCAGAAGACAGAGACAATGCTAATTCTGTCTCAGTGCTCTTTCATGCCACGAGCTTCTTAGTGATCCTCACAGGTCATCTAGTAACATTCAGAACTTGGACATCTGTTAAACAATAATGCAGTAAGTAAATAATGGATGCTGTAATGCAAACACAAAGAAGTCACGCTACGTACGCATCTACACACCTAGAGATCTAACAGGGCACATCTCCGTACTTCATATTCTGAGCTCTTAACAGACAGCTTAATCAACTGAAAAGAGATCCCAGAATTCAAAAGCAAGACTCCTTAAACAAATAAAGTTCACATGCAGCTGAAAGACGGAAATATAGCAAGAACCAGAGTTCAATGCTGGACAGCCAGTCCAAGGAGAACCTTTAATTATCAGCAGCATTAAAACAAGCTTACTGCACATGTACTAGCCAGACTTCTATCTTTTGTTTTGTATTGATTTTTAGCCACTTTGAAGTCAAGCTATTCCTAGTATTAGCAACTTCCATATCTAACTTTAGCAGTAAGGAAAAGTGCATCTTTTTTGCTCTGGTTCCAAAACGCACAAGTTTCATCCCGTACCAGCCTAAGCTAACATTTATATGAGTGATGCCAGTAAGCATTCTAACCTCTAGTAAAAGGTTAGCCATCTAGCCAACTATTATTCATTAGTACCTCAAAACACTGCCCCCAATGTATATTTGAAGACTGGGTCATACAAATTGTTGCATGCGGATGATGCTACCTGTGCATCCTTCCAATTAACTGGCATTTATACACCAGACAGGTTTGAGTAAATTCTTTGTAAACAGCAAAGAATTCCTGAAAACCTAAGTACTCTGCTGCTCCTATTTTTGAACTATTCTTTTAACTTGAAATCACAGCATTTTCTAATGGTCCATATTACTTAACAGAAATTAACTTTTGTATTAGTCTGTAAAGATATGACCTCAGCATGGAACAAGCTTTGTGAACCGGAGTCCGGAAGATCATGAGAGGTACAAGAAAATAAAGTGAACAAGTTTTGAAGCTGAAGATTAAAAGGCTGCTTTTAAATTACGATTAGTCATAAAAGATGAAAGCTGAAAAGATAATGCATTTGCCTTTCTGAGGAGTCAGAATGCGGTATGTCAAATTCATTCAAAAATTCAAGTCTCGTCCACCTTGAAAAACAATGAATGGCTGTATTTTTCCTTCCCTTCTTATCAGGAAAAGATTTTCAAGTATGCTCCTTCAACTTTTACTATGGCTTTTATGTCCAAGTTAAATAGTTTGCTCTTGGCATTTGTGAAATCAAATACCCACAGCTGATGACTCTAAGGAAATTTTTAATTGGATGATTTACACCCTCTTGATTATAGTGACAATTTTGTAGAAATTTTAAATCGTACACACTTGCTTGCACAGTGATTCCCATTTTTTTATTGTACTGCAGAAGTTCCCAGAGTTATACCTTACAATAACATAACAGTCAGAAGTTTAGCAGATACACATTAAACGTTACTTCACCAGGGGATGCAACAAGACAGAGTCCCAGTAAACATTTGATATCTACTTCTGAACCAAGTATGCAGCATGCTACTCTTATACAATCACTCATACACTAATCTGAAACTGTACAGCCCATCTCCATTAAGTTAATAAGTTATGCAGTTTTATTAATATGCTTACTATATAAAGTAATTTTAATAGTAGATACTGTAAAATGCGTTATAAGTGATTCCACTACAACAACTTGAGATACAACTCAGTTAAGACTGCCTGTGCACTTCTTAGCCAATGCATACAAACTAAGATGGAGTCGCATAAATCACCACAGGAGGTGAACAAAGCAAACGGGTACTGCTTTGTATTGGAGTCAACTGAGTGCATGCAAACAGTCATTTAATGTAACCAAGTTGTGAGCAGTAAGTTCTTTTAATGCTTATTCAATACTTTATGATCATCTTGTTATAGGGAATTGTATGAGAATTTAGACAAATATTAAGTCCCAGATTTGGGTTGTATGCACAGCCAGAATGGGCAAGCACTGATAAAACTTGCCCGTTTCTCCCCCTAACTTTAAACATCTGAAAAAAAGTAGCCTTCAGAAAAGGATTTCTGAGAAGAAAAAAAAAAAAATTCACCACTGTTCACTAGTTCATTGAAAAATAGATGAATCAAGTAAGCTCGTTTGAAGATTTGTCAGTTTCTTGTATCTGGGAACTTTTAAGATACTCGGCATTTCAATTAACTTGTAAAGTTATGAATTGTATAATCAGAACACTCTTGAAAAATGTTTAATTAAGACCCAAACGCCATAACAAAGGTTATCAGGTAGAGGTATATTTAAAAGCACATTTTACTTGTAAAAAACTCTTCTTATTCAACCTATGAAGTGATCTGAAATTCAGTGAATTTGGGGAATTATTTAATAAAGCGCTAGAAGACACAGATCTGCTGAAGAAATACTGACTTCCAGAACATACATGGTTTACTGAGCAATTAGTATATATAATTTTGACCTCACCAGTACAAAATTTAAAAAGCAAGTAACAAGAAAGCCCTCAAATCTGATAGCCTTCAGTTAACCATTATCCAACGCAAGTAATTTTCACAACAGCCAAAAGCAGAGCAAATATATCCCAAAGTGAGCTTAGTCCATTCTGTCTGCTAGCTCCTTTGTAAAGGATCATCAGATTGATGCAGGCTGTTTATCTAAGATGTGTACACTTGAAGTTGAAAGCTGGAAAAGGATGACTTAAAGATATCTTGTCAAAGAAAGCTACTCACAAAGGTGATTATTGCCTTACTTGCAACCTTTTGTCTAGGTAATACAAAGCAATATATTAAATGTCTGAAACATTCACTGCACATCAGTGATCATAGACCTTTAGCCTGGACTATCTGCCCTTATGGCAACAGACATGGCCCATATTGTCAATGACTGTAAGCACTGAAGAAACCGTTGGGTTTGTGGCTTTTCAGTGGGCTTGGAGTTTTGGGGTGGGTTTGGAGTTGGTTGATTTTTATTTTATTTTTTGGTTGGTTGGGGGTTTTGTGTTTTGGTTTTGGGTGTTTGTTTGTTTGTTTGTGTTTTTTAATACTGTGGGTAGGAAAGAAGAATTAATTCAGACCAAAACTACCTGACAGTAATGAAAAAGCACATCCTCCTGTTTCGAAAAACCTGTCCCTTTTCACTGTTCACTAAAATGGGGAAGCTAATAGCATGAGGAATTTACTTAGGAGTGAAAGCCTGCAACTGCTGATCCACTAAACTAGCACATCAAAAGAAAGCTGAAGAGTTCCAACTGTTTTTAGGATTTTTTTTTAAAAGTTACAACAATTCTGGTTTTATGTATTTATCTTGAGCAATATAGTAGTAAGAAAACTAATTAAATTATGTCATTCTGTCCAAAAAGAAAGAGTGAGAATACAGAAGGCTACTGCACCTTGGTAAGAAGTACTTAAGTGCAAAACTCATTTACCCACATTACAGTCTCTCTGGTAGTTTCTTCAACAGCCACAGTGTGCTTCATGTGAAGAACCTGAAGTAAACCTATCTTTGCAATTAATATCAAAGAATATAATTATGTGATCACAAGAGGGTGAGAACACCAAGAGGAACTGGCTTACCTAAAATTTGGATTTTACACCCAGGTCAGTGACTGCAGTTCCTCGGAGTGGAAACCACCTGAACTGGCTAAAGGGCATAAAACCCACGACTGATTCATCAGAATTCAAAAAGCTACTGGTGAGGTTACCCAAACCACGCAATGCATCTGCCTTCTTAACATGAATTTGATTGGAAGTAGAGGGTAGAAATCACATTGAAGGCAGCTAGTCCCCTGCAATAGATGAGGAGGCAAGGACATTTAGTGTAGGGTGTGGAATGACTAGGGCCAGCCAGGTAGTTCACTTTCATAGCATCAACAGAATCAAAGCAACTCTGTGCTGGAAGACAGATATTAGTCTCTACATCTATTGCTGAGTGGAATCTATCAGGTAGAGACCAACATATCAGGTGGTCAAAGACTGGCCCTCAGAAATAAAGAGACAGTAACAAATTGGTGGACCTTCAGCCATAATCAAAAGCCAACTAATATTAGGAAGCATTGGAAAAACAGGCAACAGCTTTTGCAAAATGTTTTACTTAATTTGGAGGGTCTCAGGTTCAAAAAAACATAAATAGATGTGTGGAGTTATAGTCACACACAGAGCATTAAGACTTTGCTTTCACCATGTACCTGTCACCTTTTACACTTAGTTGACAGCCATGGATTTTCCTGGAGCAACTGGGAAGAACGCACCTGATGCACCTGACTGCTGTAGCAGAAAAGGCTGTGCAATCACCAGGCAATCTTTCTTTCCTTGCCTCCAGCTACTCTCACAGGAGATTAAGATGACATTCAAAGAAGTCAGGAAAAGAGAGAGAGACAGCTACCTTAGCAATCCTTTACTGTCAAAGCCTACAGCTCAGACCCAGTCCCCAGCAACTTATGCAAAAGCATTACTGTTTACCTGGGCCAGCTGGACCTAATGTGGGTTTCATTCCTCTTCAAATCTAAGTTTTTCATGTATATTCTTGTTTATGCATGGGAGGTAAAAAACAATAGGACAGAAAACCTACCTGAAGAAGCTTTCTGCTTTGCAGACTTGCAAAACACCAGGGGTGAGGGGAGAGCAGAGAATGGAGAATACTTCCAGAAAGTTATGTCAAACATGAGTAATGTTTTTTTCCAGCTGCAGGCCACAAGCAAGGTATGTTTTACACAAGTTTTAAAACACTTGGTCTGACCTTGCTTTGTGTGGGAGACTAGACTAGATGATCTCCTGCAATCTCTTCTAACCTATGATGCTATGATGTACAGGTGAAGGTTTTAAAACTGGTCAAATACAGTTTTGCTATTTTAAGTTTCATATCAAATGAAAACCCCTCAAAAAATCTGAATATTTATATAATGAAAGGAAAAACTAACTTCTATCTGCCCCCTTCTTAACATCCTGCATGGTATAACAAATGGTACTATGCTGCACTGGAGAAAAAGAAGTCAGGCACTTAGCAGATGCTTTCAAAGTACACTCAAACCTTGAATTTTGTGAGGTGATCATTCTGAGTCCATACTCATACTGCCTGTATACATTTGGTTATCTTACCCTAGCAAAGGGAATATCTGACTACTTCAATGTTCACGTTACATAGAAGCAGCGGTAATTTACTAGCGTACTACCTTATTTTGCTCCTCTTGCTTCATTCCCTTCATGTTCGAAGGCAAAATGCATTTCATATTTTCCCCACTGGCTGTTCTCCAGTGAAAGACTCTTAGACATAAGCTACTCAAGAATGTTTTCTCCCCTGCTTCTGTATCATCATGTTAAATTGTAGTATATTGAACTTAAGTTCATTGCCGCTTAAGACAGAGACTGTTACACTAAGAAGTTTCTTCTCAACACCTTTGTGGTTACTATCCTAGTTCTTGTGAAGCATCAGCAGAAAAAAAAAAGGCTACTGAAGTACAAGGGATACTCTGTTACTGAATCACTAAGGCTAAATCTAGTTCCCTTGCATCTACAATTGATGCCTTTTTTTTTTTAAACCCCTCAACCGCCCTCTTCTTCAGTAAATTCAAGAACATGTGCATCACAACAGATGATCAAATCCTAGAGAATAAAGCAATTCAAGACAGATTTGCACCCCTCCTAACCAGCACACGTATCTGATGAAGGTTCAAGCTTAAGAAAACAAAAAAAGGACTAGTCGTAACATACTAACGTTACATGAAAAAAAGAGATCTCTTTAAAGCCATGGTGGTATTGCAACAACGCCTCCTAATCAAACATGATTAAGCCTAAATCATATTTCATTTTGGAATATCATTTACAGAAGAGAACCATGTTCAGAGTAACATTCTTAACAAAAGGCACTGAAGCATAGTCTTTAAATATTTTGGAAGCAAAAACAAACAACTGCTCAGTACCAGAACTAAAGAGGCTTTACATCAAACACTAGCTACTACTATGTGGAATTAGAGGTCATTCAATCATATGCTCACCATGTGAAAGGCTGCTAGATTGAGTTCCCATTACCTCCCAGTGAGAAAAGTGCTGAGAAAGGAAGAACTTACCCTTACCTTTGGAAGAGCAATACTGAGTGTTTTAGCTACAGGTAATGTTTTACCCTGAAGCCTTTCGAATTTGCATGGAGGTACTTCTCCCTTCTTCTCGCTCCCCCCTTCCCAAAAGCCAGCTTTCCCTCTGGTCCTTCAAGATTGGGACTGAAGTTACATTTGTGCCTGATCTCTCTCCATTTTCCCGCTGACAAGCGAAGTGTCAAGGCAGCAGCTCCAGAGCAGGGACACCACACCTGTCTTTGATTTAACATGTAACATTAGGTATTCCCTTCTGCTTGAAAGCAGTCTACCTCTTTTAGCCCCTATTTTTTATTTGCCTATAAAAAGTCCTAAATTACGTAGCTACACTATTTTCTGCAGAGAAAGTCAGTTACTACTGCTAAAAGATGTGGGCACTCCCATACAGTGGACTAGCTTGCTTAATCGCTAAGCTAGTATAACTATGTGAAAGATTAATCCTATCCTAAAAAGCAGTTTCAATTGCATCACACAAGATGCAATTGCAAGACAACTCTTCCTCCCATTGGCAAGATTAGTAAACCTAATCTATGGATCACTAAAACTCTTACTTCAGAGACTGTCAAGCCTGCTTGCATCTCTGAAACAAGTTATATGACAGTTTTCCTTAAGTAGTTTTTCAAGTACTTTCCAAGTAAAACACATTGTCAGTCAGTAGCACTGCCTTTTCAGCTTCTTAATTACAATTAAAAATTTGTACACATTCTTATATTATTTGGGGCAGGGAGGAAGGCTCATGCACCCTGTCAAGTAAAAGCTAATTAGCAATTGCTGTAGAATCGTGATGGACAGTTAAAATACCCAACACAGGTATTTAGACAGGTAAATTCAGAAAATTTTTTCTTAAAGCTGCAGCTAACAATCAGCTTTAAGATAATTTCAGAATATTCTGAAGTTAACAAGATATGCAAGAGCTCGAAGTCACACTAGAAGTTTGCACTCCTGCGAATCACCCCACTGCTCAACATTGAACCTCAGTTGTCAGATTTAACACAGCAGGCAATAACGCTTTTCTGTTGGGGTGTTGTTAAAAGTTCAATGCAACTGGAACTTGCTACTCAGACCAAGTAACATGCAACTTCACCTCCTCCTACATACATGCTGACATTGATTAAGCAGACTCTAAAAGCAGAAATATATCTAAATTGCTTCACTGGTTTCTGCTGTGTGCAAGATGTTTCTCCTCTTAGAAGCTGAGTTTTAAGTCATGCTAGCTTGCTACCCAAAATATTAAAGACACTGGCTTAAGAACAAGCTGTGTACCATCTTGTCTCCTCTGCTCTTCCCAGTCATACAATCAGAGAAAACTTGAGGTTGGACAGGACCTCTGAAGATCACCTGCTGTAATCCACAGCTCAAATCAGGTCCAATTACAGCAGGTTCCTTAGGCCCATATTCCCTCAAGTTTTAAATATCTCAAAGGATGGAGATCCCACAACTTCTCCTAGCAACTTGTTCCAGTATTTGATCATCCTTGTGGTCAAAAAGTTTCTCCTTACACCTACTCAGAATCTCCCATTTCCCAACTTGTCTGTTGCCTCTTTCCTACTTCTGTGCACCTCTGAGAAGAGTACGGCTCCTTCTCTATATGCTCAAAAAAAGTTGCAGACAGCAGTAAGATAACGCTTTTAAGTATCAAGCTTCTCTTTGCCAGGCTGAACATACCCACTCCACTTCACATCTCGCTATAGGTCATGGGCAGCAACTCCATCTTTGCAGCTCTCTGCTAACTCCAATATGTCAGCGTACTTCTTGCACAGGGGAGCCCAAAACTGGACAGTTACCCCAGGTACCACCTCGGAAGTACTAAATAGAGGGCAAGCATGACTTTCCTTGACCTTCTGGCTACATTCTTGCTATTAAGCCCAGAGTGCATTTGGCCTTCTCTGCAAGGCCGCACTGCTGACTCCATTTGGCCTGCTGTCCATGCCAGATCTCACCAACTTGGCTATAAGAGTATAGTAGAAGATCACGTCAAAGCCCTTCCTAAAGCCCAGGTATACAACATACACTGCTCCACTGTTGGCCACAGCGCCAACCATGTAATCAGAGAAGGTAACTGGGTGAGGCACAATATTCTCTTAGTAAACCTACCCTGGCTGTTCCCATTCCCCTTCTTGTCCATCTGCTTAGAAATGGCTTCCAGAATAATCTCCTCCATAAGCTCCCCAGCAACGGATGTTAGGCTGACTACCCTATCATTCCCCGGATTTCCCCTTTCGTGTTTTTAAGACGAGTGCAGCGTTTGCTTTTCTCCTGTCACCAGGAGCTTCCTCAACTGTCGTGATCTTTCAAAGATGACAGAAAGTGGCTTTGTAATTACATGGACTAATTCTCAGCATCCTCAGATGCATCTTTTTTGACCAGATGGAGCACCTTCATAATAATATTGAATTCAATTTTGCTACTGCCAAGTAAACAAGTATTCTTAGTTTTGGTAGTGGAATTTCAGGAACTGATGCTGTTTTCAAGCTGAGTACATCTATATTTTAGGGAGCTTACAGAATTAGAGGCAAAATAAGAAGTGATTGATCTAAATATTTACATTCTTTAAATTATTTAACACATACAAAGAGCTTGCTCTTCACACAAGCCTCAGAATGACCCACTGACAGACTAAAAGCTGATGCTCACATCTGGCATTTTCATGTACTGAAAATGCATATTCATGCATATAAAACCCTTAATTCATGAAGAATTTTATGCAGGTGCTTAGAGACACCTAACAGTGTTCACTGTTCATTTTAAGGACACATGCCTTTTCCAATACATACGGTCCTAACTTAAAATATTATTGAATATCTATATTCCTACTTTACAGCAAATTATACTCTTGCTCATGTATTGCTTTAGGTTTTTATATTCACAATGGAAAGAAAAAAAACTCTAGCAGTTTTGCACGTATTCATGATTTAACTGTTAGCAAATATAATGCTAAAGGTTAATCTTGAGACAGGGAAACAGATGTTCAGTCAAAAGGAAATTTTTCTCAAGAGGAGATACCCAGGAAGTTTGTCTTTCCAATCTGCTCCAGCCCACAAAATTTCCCACCACACTTATCCAACTGGGAAAAATTATGAATCAGCCTCCAATTTAACTGTGTATATAGCAGAAATACCAACTTTGAGGACTTTAGCATGTAACATTATAAAGCACTTATAAAGCATTGTAAAATATTCATAATATTATAAAGCACTTGTATATCATACTAAGCATACACGCTTTCTATCAACAACATAATTCTTGTTACAAGCTTCAAAATAAACTTTCAATAGTCTAAAAATCTAAGTCATTGAGTTGTTTAAGCTTAAATGATAAACAGAGCACTCACTCTGGCTTCTAAATAGCACATTTCACAGGTAAGTTAAACAACATTGGATAAGCTTGCTAAGTGTGGAAGAAAGCCTTCACAAAAGGAAGGGACAGTATTTTTCTTCTTAGCTAGTTACAGGTTTACAGCTAGTGTATCCAACTAAAGTCAGCCAGCAAAGACATTTACAACTCATAGGAATCCTCTTTACACCGCTCACAGAATGGCTGAGGTCAGAAGAAACGTCTCCAGATCATCTAGTTCAAACCTCCTGCTGAAGCAGGGTCACTGAGAACAGGCTGCCCAGGACTGTGTCCAGTTGGGGTCTGAATATCCACACAGGTGGAGACTCTACAACCTCTCTGGGTAGCCTGTTCCAGTTCTTGCAGCCAAAAAGTGTTTTCTTGTGTTCAGATGGAATTTCACATGTTTCAGTTGTGCGTCTTGTCCCATCAGCGGACACTAATGAGCCTGCCTCCCTCTTCTTCATTCCCTCCCATAAGGTACTTAAGACACATTGATACTATCCCTGAACCTTCTCTTCTCCAGGCTGAGCAGTCCCAGCTCTCTTAGCCTCTCATCATATGAGAGATGCTCTAGTCCCTTAATCATCTTTTGGTCCTGCCCTGGATTTGCTTTAGTAAATCCAAGTCTTACTTGTACATGGGAGCCCAGTATTAATGGTACTACTCCAGATGTGGCCTCACCGGTTCTGGATAGAGAGGATCGCCTCCCTCTGCCTCTTCAGTCTTTCTTCAGAAAAGGAATGAAATTGTACCTTTCACTTCTTACAACCATGGCAATAATTAGAAATAAGTAATCTAAGGCTAGGTTAAGGACTGGCACATCATGGTCTACTACATATGTTTCTTATGTCTAGCAGAATTTTTGTTTACGCTGAATTTAGCCTCTTGTACTTGCCAGATCTTGTTTCATTCAGCATGAGAAATAAAGTACTTAGGTAAACCCACAATAACATAACATTACCATAACACACATTGTGAGCTCACAAACCCTACAAAGTTACCGCTGGCTCAAGTTTAGCGTTTTCCAATTGCCAAAATGAAATATATATCAATGTATCTTGTTTGGCAAGCATCTAACTGCAGTTGCAAATAGCTGTTTCAGTTACTAGCAACAGTGGAAGGCTGTGTTTCAAAATGAGGGTAAAACATCTATCCCCAAAAAGAAGAGGATTAGATACTCATTTAGGGATTCTCATCTTAAAGCCAGATCCTACTAATGATGAGATGCCCTCTAAAACAGTTCTAAATCCCTTTGTGGCTCTAACAGGTCCTGTCTTTAAGCTATCTTTAAGATATTTTGCAACCCAGCAGAACGCAGAAGAGCTCTTCACCAAGCCACTGTGCATACAAACAGGAGCTGAAGGAGGCAATACATAAGCAGGACAAATACAAAGTTTGTGGCTAATTACACAATATGTAGTCAACTCCTGACCTTCAGCTAGTCAGTATATAATTGCACAAAGTTCCTTAAAGAGGAAAATTATTTGCAAAGTAATTTAAAAGGAAGTAGGATCAAATAAACTCGCAAGTTCTTTTGTATTTCACTGATATACTGTAACATAAAAATAAAAAGCAGCCTATAAAACAAATAGAGCTTAAAAAAAAAAAGGTACAGGCAAGGACAAAGCAAATAAACCTAAATAGGAAGAGAAGCTTGTCACGTTCTCTTCATGACAGCAACATTTGGCTTATATAAGGGATTACAATTCCTCCACATAAGGAGAAAATGTGAGTGATTTGAGGCTAATATGATACTAGCATATGAACAATAATCAACAGCCAGAGATTTAAGACACAATGGCTAGCCCACCAGTATTTGTAAATCAGGTCATCATGCTCACGTTTCTAAGGATGAGGATCATCAAATCACTAAAACGCTATGAAAACTATTATTTAGTGGTAGAATATGAACACCTTATCCTGTTAGTTCTCAAAAAAAAAAAATGGAGAAAAGAACTTAGGTTTTGCATTCTTTACATATAGTAAAAGATGATAAGGTGTTATAAAAAACCTGATACCATTTCTTAAAAAGGTACTGACATTGGATATTCAAGAATTCATAACTAAGGCCACAGTATTAAACAACAACAACAAAAAAAAAGATAGGTCAAGACAACAGAAAAAAAGCTAACATCTCCCAATAAGAAAGTATAATTTTATTAGCAAAAAGAAACAACCCTGGGTCCCACACTGTTCCTGCTAGAGTTTTATTTGGTCAAATCTTGCTTTCATTCCAATCTATTAATGGTTTTTGGTTGTCCTAAAATGAGTGATCTGTATCAAATGTGATCTATGTCAATGATATTATTATCATATAATATAACAATGATATTAATATTAATATCATTGACAAGGAAAAAAGCAAAACACCACAAACACCTATTTTCCCAGCCTGTGCTGGAAAGACTAAGTTATTGAAGTTCTCAGTAGAAATGGTATTATTAAATATTTGGAATATAAGCGTTTAGGCAAAAGCACAACAGAAACATAAACCACTTCTATCGTATTTACTACTGGAGCTAACTAACATCTGTACCTTTATTTCTTTTTTAGGGGAAAACAGGAAGCCTGTATTATTGGACAGCTTCTAGGTAGGACTTTTCTGCTAACCCACTGCATTTAGTGGACAAACACCGCCAGCCTTATACAGGCTTGGACATATGTTGTTAACACTGTTAACAACATTACTGTTGTAAGGAAAAAAAATCTGCCCAAAAGTTTCAGTCACATTTTGTTTGTTCTAGACTCTTTTCAGTCAAAGCATCGCAATTTCATGCTATATAAATCCATCGGTGGCAGGACACGACTTGTTTCAAACATTTAGAGAAATGCTATTTGGAAGCAGTATTATCATACTAACAGAAGATGACCTTACTCACCTGGAAGAGAATTATGTTTCAATAGCCTAGCGAGTAGCTTAAGGTTGCTGATAACAATAAAATGATCAGCTAAGATAGCAAAACTTACCAACTGAACCACAAACCAGAGTGTAAATCTTATACCTTAACCTTTTTGAAACACTCCAACCATAGTTAAATAAAACTGACCAATATTATTTTGGAAAAGCACAAGAACATGTTTTACATTTATCTGAAAAAGATGTCACTTTCAAATTCATAGCCCTTTCAGAGCTTTACATAAGGAGATACCTGCTTATCTACAAACGTTACAGGTATTTTCAGTTAGCTCTCTTTCCAAACAAACAAACTGTAAAGCACATACCCATAGCAACATAGCAACATCCAACCATGCTCATCTACCATCCAATTCATTGTGGAAAATACTTGTTTCCAATACCTCATACTCACAAAAAAGCCTCTTAAGCAAGCAGCTGCTTCAACTGAAGCATCCATTTTCTTCAAATTGGTAGTATACCTGCCAAGACCAAAAAATCCTCATTTTTATGTTTTCCAATTTATCTATCAGAAACTCTATAACAGTAAAAATATTGCTATCACTGATAGCAATTGATATCACTGACACAATGATTGCTTGTTTGTTTTTCCAGCCAAACTGTAAGACAAGTATGACCCTTTAGTTAAAGCTGTAAAAGTCTCTTTCCCAATAGACTCACAAACTACCTCATCATGGCAACACCCAAACATATGTTTTCCTGTGTTCATCATGGTAATACACATAAAGCCATCTTCCTTGTTACAGCCATGTACTACCACCTGACCTTCATTTCCTTTGCAATACTACATGATATTACCTAGCAACCTAAGGACTTTCTTCAAGTGCATACACTTAGTCACATGTACAACAGAGTATTTCTAGTCTTCTGTGATTTTTTTTTCAAACAAGGCAGGAAGAGTGCTTTGTATGATCAGCCCTTCAAGGTAGGTTTTTTCAATACCAGAACACTGCAGATAAATGAGATTCTCCTTCAGTTCAAACATTGCTACAGTGAGCACGAGGGACAGGAAAGATACACTAACATGCCTGCTGGAATACAAAAGAGCAGGATGACCTTCCCATCTAATGATATTCCGTATGTGTATTTTGTAACGGGATTCCGCATCTGAGTTTCCACAGCTACAAAGTTCAGATGAATACATCAGCTACCTAAAATTACTAAGTTCCTTGTCCCTCATTCAAACAGAAACCAATTCTACACTTCCTTATCCACACTGAAGTCCAGGAGCACTTCTTTCTT
Source organism: Burhinus bistriatus (assembly GCA_013397275.1). NCBI lineage: Eukaryota > Metazoa > Chordata > Aves > Charadriiformes > Burhinidae > Burhinus > Burhinus bistriatus. The sequence continues at coordinate 219,359 of VYXH01004079.1, forward strand.
TTTCAGGTATTTTAACTATTTTCAGCTAGATTAACTATTTTTTTTTCTGTCCTTCCTGCCAGCCAGAAGCCTGTTGTTCTGCAGTGAATTTCTGCAGGGAACATTCGTTGGTTCCCCTCTCCATAACTAAATTACTTTAATTCTCTTAGTGAAGCTTAATGGAACAGCTTCTCATTTTGTTTATAATATCCAGACAGAAGAGAAATGGTCACCCAGCATGACAATTTTTTTCGTGACCTTCAACCCCACTATACCAAGCTTTCTAAAGTATTTGCAGAGGAAGAAAACAAACTGCAGGAAAAATATCCTTTGCCATCATTCTTTAAGATATATAATCCTCAAAATGTTCAAATGCAAAAAAAAACAAAAAAATTTTTTTTTTTGTTTAAATACACTGCCAGCGACAAGGGACAAAAGTGACACACTTTCATAGTCTACAGGAAAGACAATTGAATTTGATGTATATGTTGATAAACCCTAAACAGGAATAAAAAGCTTGCAGAAAGCCAGGCACTTGCTGGAAGGCAAATTTGAGGATCTGTCAGCCAAAATAAATATTAACATGCGCCCACAGACACACACAGATGCCCAGATCAGGTGCTGAACAAAGAATAAGAGTCCAAGATATTCCTACATCAATTTGAGAGAAAAATTTCTTAGCTACAAGTTAACACTTGAGATGTTTTGCATAGCAAAGGCCATCTAAGTGTTAAAATTCAGTGACAAAACACAAGCCCAGTACAGTTGTTTTTGTCAACGTGCACAGCTAGCACTCTTAAACCAAAAACTTTAAAAACGGATTTTCTTACTGTTTACTGTAGAAAAGTACCACCCTGATGAGGAGTAACAGGAGGAAGATACCTGGAGCAATTGCAAACCAGAGCAACACGTAGTTCTGCTTCAGACATTTAATTACAAAAGCGCCAGTCTGGAAAAACAAGCAGGAGACCTGCCTGTTGGAAGACCTTGGGTCAGGCTGCACTGGAGGGGAGGCTGGGTGGGAGGGAGGGCCGACAAGGGAAGGAAGCAAAACAGGCGACTGATAAGATCGAACTCCTGCAATCAAGAATCTGAAGTGACTGCAGCTTTCACCCTAATAAAGAACATCTTTAAAAGTGATACTGAACATCTATGGAGAGAGAGCAAGCGCAGAGGTTCAGCCCAGAGGTCACACTACAAAACTGGCCTTCAACTCTGCTCCTGAAAGGAATGTAAATTGATGTTCTTACTCTGCTGCCTACTGCTAAGGCTGAAGGTGCTTTCTGAGGCTTCACTGGCGATGTGACAAGGTTATGATGAGGATTCATTTTCTGGAAGCAATCTGAGTGAGCAGTAAACAGAGCCACTTCATTTTCTGAAACCCATTTAAGATATCCAAAAGTACAGGAACATACGGTTTCAAAAAATCAAAAGCACCACCATAATCCACTGAACTTCTCTGTCTTGAAGGGTTTAATCTTTCCGAGGGACCTAGTAAAAGGATATGACTTTTCAATTAAGAGAGCTGCTACTGCTTCTTGGAAAAGAGTCCATCCATCCCTCTCTCACCAGCATGCAGGCTCCCACAGCAGCAGAGTGACACAGGTCTGTACAAAACAGCAGTACCAATGGTCCCAGAAAACCAAGCAAATGGCAGTAACCCTTTCAGCAAAAGAAAAATAAGTGCCTTCACTTTCCTAAACACATCAGCAGCTCTTCTGAGAGATGTGAACAAACGCATCAAGTCCCATTACCTTTTTGAAGTAAAAGTTTTCCAATGCTGAACAGTTTAGAAAAAAATCATTCTACCTAAAAACAAGTCAAAAAACTTGCTCCTAATTTAGCAGTTTTGATAACAAAGCCAGGCCTCTTTACCTTGTCTTCTGCTTTAAGTTTATTGTTTGAGGTTTAGTTAGACATTTTTCAGCAATCCATAAGTAAAAACAATTATGCCTTTGAGACTTGTTTAGGGTAACTTCATAATTTCAGTCGTTTACCTCAGTACACTGAGGTCTACTGAACATTTTTCATTTCCTTACTATATAATTAGACCTCTGGTATGCTATGAATTTTTACCTCAATCCCATTGTTTTACATTAGATAAGATACTTCACTTTGTCCTCACTCCATACCTTACACTAGTTTAATGTGGTAAATGACATTCTTTGCAAAAAACGTTGTCCTTGCTTAAAATACAAGCTTCTCAAACTCAAAGAATATCCAAAATGTCAGACAAAAATGTTGTGGAAAGGAAGGGTGGCTCCCCCAGGAATGTGTTATGCCCTTAAATCCACTAGGAGCAGTGCACTTAAATCAAATCAACACACAAAATAGCACAACATCCCCAGAAATGATGGCATTAGGAAGAAGTGCCAATAAGCAATGAAGAACTAATGTGGAGAGAGGAACAGAGCTAGAGCAGAGCTGCAAATCACATGTCGCATCTAGCCAAAATTCTGTATTTTCCGATAACCCAGCCTACGTAAGTCCTAAGTCTGTGTCATGAAATCTAGTGTTGGTAAAGTAATCATCAAATAAGCAAGAAATAGAAACTCAGTTTTCTTAAATAGAAGTGGTAGTGACCTAAAACAACAGTAAAGAAAATCTTAATATACAAAGATTTTGCTTGTAATTAGTCCCTGACCTCAAGAAAGTAATTCGCAGTTTACGCAGTTGTTATTCATGCTACACTTGCTTCTGTGCTGAACACATTTTAGGAAGTACAATAACTACTGTACAAACAGTCAGTATTTTAGTTGCATAATATTTAAAATAATACTTCTTTTTACTTTGTATTGCATTAAAACTGAAAGAAGATTGCCTTTACATGTAAGGGATCTAGGAATCCACAGAACCCACAAAACAGCCGGAAGGCAAATGCTTCTAAGAAGTAGGTCACTCCTGCTGCTTCAAAATTATTTACAGTCTCCAAACAACACATTATAAACACAGCTAGCATTAACGTTGTAGGCATTACGGTCAAAGCAAGCACATGCACTTAAAGATAGGAAACAAAATGTTGCATTTCAGAAGTCACTCTCAAATAATACATACTGACTTCAATCAGCCACCTTTCTTAAAACCACACTACACTAACATAATAGCAGTTAATGTTATATTTAGGCAAAACGTTACTTAAGAGGTACAACTCTCAAAAGTGTGCTACACAAAACATCTAGGTGTGTTCCAGGAGAATTGGACTTGTGCTTTGGAAAGCATACATTTGGTCTCATGAAAAGGTTGTATCTGACTACTTTTCACTGTTTTCTAGACAAGAAAAAACCAATTACTTCCAAACTTCTGATTCACAGTAGGTCAGATATTTTTGCCAGGTCCCCATTAGCTTCAGCTGATCTACACTAGCTCTTCTGGTATATCAACAACAGCATTTGAAAGACTAAGCCTTCATCACAACATACCGCTCTCAATTTTCTCACAGCACTGCCGCAAATCATTGTTTACAGACAACCATTATACACTTAAGAGCTAAAAGAAAAAAAAAAATTATAAAAGCCAGTCCTTCACAAACCTGATATTTAGACTACTACACCTGAAATAGCACTGTAGCGTAACATTCAGCTTTACTTGGAGTTCAACTCCTCCTTCCCTAGTCTTCACATCAGAGTACACTTTGAGCAGATACACTCTCTAAACCACTAAATTGAGGTCAACTCACAAAAGAAACATGACTTCCTAATAATTCATTTGGCTGGTAAACTAAAATGCTTCTGCAGCTGTAATAGCCTTTGGACTTCAGTCATATATATGCTTTCACTTCCCAGCTAAAAACTAGTATCTTTCCAGGATACAGTGCCATCAAAAAGGAAAAAAACATGTCACCATTTATCCTAAATAGGATGTGTACGTTGATTTACCTAGAATGACCTTCCTTACCATACTCAGCTAAGCACCAGATGGGATTTAACTATGACATTCCCCCCCATCCTAATACTACTTAGGCATTTCCCATAGTGGTATAATGGATGAATTAGTACCTGCTACAGAACAAAGGAAATGCAGTTCAGACCAATTCCTTCCTGAAATGATTTTAAGTGTAAAAACCCCTATCATCATGCAGAAAACAACAAACAATAGAGTCAGTCCACAAAAACAGTTCAAAACAAGATCCCTCATTACTTCAAATAGTGATGTTAAATGTGGAGTTAAAACTGTATGGGTAGCACCAACCCATTTTTCATTTTACATATATATTTTCTTACTGGCATGCCAAGACATCTGAATAATTAATAACTTTTCTAAACTTGGCTTGGTTCAAGTAGTTGGCTACAATCAACTGCAAAATAGTGAGACTTCAGGGTCCCTACAAGTTCCAGTCCTGTCTGTTCAGTTGAGTAAAAATCACCACAAACTTTGCAAAGTCCAAAAATTTACTCTCACTGCCAAGAACTCCGAATTTGTTGGCTACAGCTCTTACCACTTGCCACAGAAAAGAAATTAAAAGCTACCTTGTGGTTTGGAAGGTCAGCAAGACAAACTACAGGTACCTCAGAAATAAAACATGAAATCACAACAGAATGTTGGGGTTTGGGGAGGATTTTTTTGTTTGGTTTTTCTTTTTTTTTTTTTTAAATTACCACTGTGCATGACCTTATCAAAAGGAAAAAGCCTTTCAAGGGTGATGAAGATCAACTAAAATACCAGACTTGGAAAATCCCAGCCCTTTTACTATAGAGGTAGAGTAGAAGATTCACTGACAGGATGCATCTTGTCAGAAAGGACACATTCTGATGGAATAATGTATGCCTCCTAAATGAATCCTGAAGAGGCAGGTCAGGAGGAGGACAACAATGACTTCCACTCAGTTGCACCAGTAGATAAAGCAAAGACTGTATCAGCTTCTTATCAAGCCAACCATTACCTTAGCCGTATCCTCATCATCTTTAAGCTTGGCAGAAGTCAAACTCCACCAGGTGCTCAAGAATATGTTCAAGACAACACATTGCCCAGAAAGGCTATCCATGGAGCAAAAGTGGTGTTTCTTTTCTAGTCTGAAAGAAAGGGGTTGACCCGCACTACTTCTAATCCTAGAGATGCACTAAGGAAGTTCTGGAAGCAGACCTTCTAGCTTAAAGTAACTGATCTCTTCACCAGTTTATTCAGGGTTCCCAAAAAGAGGCCATTGCTATGTAAATCTAACAGGAGACAGAAGTTTCTTGGAAGATCAACAGTTTTCTGACAAAGAGAGACTGTTTCACAGCAACTCTTCTGTTGGAGAGTTTTGTGGTAGTGTTGCTCAACCACATGAGCCTTTGAGGGCTGAAGCAGCAGGGTTCGATAAAAATGAGAGCTTCAGCTTACAGAGAAAAATTCAGTAGTTAAGAGCTTCAATGTCACATGCTGGCCTGTGACTGAAGTCAAAAGGAACGCCCTACACACACAGTGACTGGTTCCGTCAACTTAATAAGGAATATAAACCATCACCACAGCTTTGGAAGTCCTTACTAACCTAGCAAAAAAGGCTTTTCCAGGCACTTAAGTACCAATACCTTCTTGGGGAAGGCAGGACCTGGCCAAACAAGTGCAGAGTAGTTATGCACAACATCAGTGCACGCATTTAAATCATGCTGCTTATTTTCACTTTCACTTGCATCAGTCCTGAGCCCCTAAGCTGCATACAAGGCACTCAAATTGCAACACAGAAACCAACATGTTGAATATCAAGGTGGAAACCACACAACACTATCAGAGCCAGCGATAGCACTGACAGCACCCTGAACTTGAATGAGCAAATACACAGAGTTTCCTTGAATCGATCCTCCTTTCCTAGTATCACTAGAAAGTTATTCCAAAAGCCTCTTTCCCTTTGCTTCCCTTCATAAAACTTAATTCTGTGACTATTCAGAGCTAGAACAGTAGCCATCTCCTCCCAAAGTAGATTGGACAAGGTCCCTGAAAATAGAACAAAGAAATGGATTAAGAGGGCAAAGTAGTAACTATACTATGTACCCATGACACTCAGCACTTGTGTACAGGTAATTGAGCGCAACACTATCCATCCTCCAAGGGGACAAACAGATACGATATGGTGCACACCTTGAGGACGTACTACTGTAGAAAGAAGCAGCCAGCAATCTTTGTAAGAAAACATCATAAAGAAGGAAGCCTTCAAAAGGTCAGAGCCAGTCAAACAAAGCTTCTGTGTTACATAAAACTTGCAATCTAGGGAGCTCTGTAACCCTTGCTATGAACAGTATTTCTTAAAGAAAATTGCTCAGGTATTCAAATTCTGTGATCTGCCATGGGGCTTGTTAACTCTGTTGAGTCACTGCTACAAGAGACCTAGATGCTGGGGGAAAGAAAAAGAAAACCCACCTTAAGAGAAAGGACCTGTTGTCTTCAACAGTGCTTTTCACAACAGCACAAGAAGCAGGGGCAGATATTAGGAATGCACCAGCTAGACATGATCTTACAGGCTACCCATCCATAAGCTGACTCAAAAGACAGGCATTAACAATTTTGTTTGTATATATTTTGGTGAAGTTTCTGATTCAATTCAGAACTTCCATGATGCTTGAAGTTTCAAAACTGAGTGCAAATATCCTAAATCTAGGTTGTCTTCTGCAGATAAAAGAAAACTTTTTACTGAAAAAAGCCTTGAAAAAAATAAGTTAAAAAAGAAACAACAAGCAAAATAAAACACCCACAGTATCTTGGAGAACAGATTTGGAGGCAGCAAACACAGCACAGCTTAGATTTTAAACCAGTTATTTCAGATCAATATTATTGCTATTGGCAGATGACCTGCTGGAGTGGACAGCATTTAAAGATCATATAAATGTTTTTAATCACAATTACATCTTAATGTTTCTTTCATAGCAAAAGTAGTACAAAAAAAACCCACTGAAAGTTACACAAGATTCCTCATTAATTTTACAAGTTAAGAATAATACACCAGTACTGGTTATATATGCCTCCCACATTACTTTCACTCTCCGTGTAGTTATATGTTTTCTGAAAACAAATCTATCTAAACAACCCATAACATTGGAAGAGGAACATTCAATGCAAAAGAACGTACTCAGACAGTGTATCTTCCACATATTTCACTAATATAAACCTGGCTACTTGGCCCCAAGTGGTTTAGTAAAAGGAAATACACACTGGCGTTCTGGATAGGGAAGTAACAAATACCCACTGCTTTGGTCTATCAATCCATACAGGACAGACAGGAAGCATTCTGATTCTCAGTTCATACTTCAGCCTTGTTCACAAAAGCAAGCGGGTAGCAGAACGGGAGGCTCTTCACTCCCCTTGCCCCAGAGCTGTAACGAGAGCAACTCGAGAGGTCATTATTATACTTTAAATAAGTCACCATAAGTGATGGTGGAAGCTCGTACAAAGCATGAAATGTTCAAGAAATGACAAAGCAGGGATCATACAGTGGTAATTATGTCATTTCATCCAACAGGCTTGAGTTATTTAAAAAATTAACACCTAGTTGCTTTCTAATAAAGTTTAGCTCTGACATAATATGTTATTATCATATTTCCCTAGAAAACCACAGGTCCTACTTCTCCACTGTGCATGGTTTTAAAAATAAACATGAATTCTTCTGCTTTATTAACATCATAAATCTCTTGTATTCTTACTAGTGCTCACACAGCACTAGTTGTCTGAGGCAAGGGACAAGTAAGCAGGGGAAGAAAAGAGCCTGGGGCACCCAAGTTTGCACTGAAAATAATTTTAAAGCTCAGTCAAATGCTTTGCCTTACTGAAAACATACTAGCAAACCACAGATAAGTACTGGCAATGTTTTTACTCAAAACCAACACCTTAAAAGTACTATTTCCCCTCTAACTCACCATCTTGCTACAGAACATGAACTATGTAACCATGGAAAGCTTTGAGATCATTCCAAAAGCAGAGGGAAAGAGAATAAAACAAGCTAGTAGATGTTCTTAAGAGATTCATCATACATGGTTGGTATCTTAATTTCCTTCTGAAGGGCTGTCATCTCTCATCCCCTTTCCAAACAACAGTTAACCACATTGGTGATGAGTTTGGTTTCAATCAGTTTGGGTGGCCAGAAGTCGTGTGCTGTGCTGTATTTTAAGTTACATTAACAAAATTCAAGTCAGCTTCTATCACAAGTCTTGACATAATTTTATTAACGTTCTCCTAGTTCCACTCCAAGGTCCTTTGTATATTCTGTAAGGCACCTGCTCTATAAGCACAGCTGTATTTTCAATGTAAAGACCATTTTCAAGTCCTTAGAATGTTGGTTGTTTTTTTTTTTTTTTAGCCTTAGCTAAAATACCAGTGTATTCAGTTGTCACATCTCTTAGGAGTAAAATTTATTTTCATCATTAACTGAGCCAGAAACCAATTTCTTAAAGTGTGTCCATCAATTTTTGAAGTTACAGTTCTTCTAAGAGGGAGAGAATGAGCTGAAAGGGCTTTTATTTTTTTGTGGTGAAGGCATGTTAAAATAGACATAAAATGCCCAGTATATTAGAAAGCCAGGTGTCCAATTTTTCCTTAATGGCTGGAGGCAAAGAGGAAAAATAGCTTTGACCCACTTCTGCAGAAACCCATATGATCACTCCATATTAAGTGCACATGAAAACAGAATGCATTCCTATTCTGTTAATTCATTCTCTGCAGAAAACAGCTGAAACTAAGGAATTTTTAATTCTCTTCACTTGCCATATACACTTACAAAAGTTATCTCTGGTAAAAAATTATTTAAAATTAATATTATTGTTTTCAGAAAGAAGTGTCATTGCACAGGTCTTACTAGAAAAGCTTCGATGGAAGAAACTCTGGTAAAAAAATATTTAAAATTAATATTATTATTTTCAGACAAAAAGTACCACAGCACAGATCTTACTGGAAAAGCTTGGAAGGAAATAAAAAAAAAAAAAAATCACAATTCTCTTTCAAGAATCATAGGTAAAATCCTCACTGTAACAGCAGCATCTGTATCATTCCCACTAGGGTTACTTTGCTGCAAAAGCAACACTTACAGTGAATAATCATCAGCATACATACGGAATACTGATAACTGCTTTGAAGAATATGGAACCTCATCAGGATAACAGAATTACAAGAATAAAGACGGGTTATTTACATACATTGAGCTATCCCTTCACATCCAGCTTTGTCTTTATTCTTAAAGCAACCCATTCTCCAGCACATTTTTTTCTATTAAAATAGCAAAACCAAGAAGCTACCTGCATGCAAGCAACACAGGCTATTTCCACGTTAAAGAAAAAACATTACATCTTTTTATAGCACAGGTGAATCTGACATATCAAGCATATATTCAATTTTTCTCTTTTAAGTTGCAGATGCTGAGGAGAGTCCCCTCAAATACCTTGCATTTGCAACAAACCCATTCTTCTTCTCTCCATCTTAGAAGACTTCGGAGCCTTACCCTTTCTTTCAAGGTCAAACACCAAAATTGGTTTCCCCTCATTGACCTCAGCTGGCTTGAAGTCCCAGCAGTTACAGACAACTGATCAGAAACTCCATACCATGATTTAAAACAATGACCAAACCACCTTCCCTGGGTTCACCTCCTCTTCTATGTGTCTTTACATATATTGCACTATTACTTACAAACACCGCTATCCTGGAAGTATATTGCCATAAATTAGACTTGTAAGGAGAACCTAGAGCAAGAGAAAGGACAGGAGAGAAAAGAGCAACCAAAAAAAAAAAATCATTGTAAGCAATGTAACAACCTGTAAGGAAAAGTTATTGTGAACTGCACTTCCACACGCACTCAAGTTTACTGTTCCAGACAGATATGGATATGACAGCATTAAACAAAAAGCTGACAGACATGAACATGACTAAGAGCAGAGGAGAAGCACAGAATCACAAGAGTTCCTAGCAGATCACTTTTGACCCTTTTGTTATTGAGCAAGCACACCCAAGCACACAAAGAAGATAAAAGTTCAAAAAAAAAATCTTTTGTGCTCACTTATGTGGTATACATTTTAAACATTCTGGAAGAGAAAAAAATATAGACCTCATCTTTAATATCCTCAGCAGATCCATACACAGAAGACTGACAAGCCAAGCATCATGAGCAGCAGACAGGCTAAGATTCAGCAGAAACCACAGCCATATGCTAATTTGCTATTAATTACAGAAGCTGTCAGGACTACTGCAGTACTATACACTAAGAAAGGGTGTCAGTTAAACACATCCATTAAGGAACATTTTTGACTAATAACAGCTTTTGATAAAAATATAAAATTTTTAGTGACCAAAACAATAGGGTGCGGAACCTACAGCTATTACACACAGAGAGTATGATGTTCAGGACTGGAAAAAGACACGCAAGGCATTAGTTCAAACGCTAAATTCAGTCCTTACTGATCTATAGTAGAACATTTACCATGACCTGCTTCCTTCCATCAGCCTCCTTTATGAAGGTTTTCGACTGCTGACTTGAAAGCTCAAGGCTATCAACAGATTTTGAGCAATGTTGTTACTCATCACTTTGCTTGCACACAAGTTGGTAAGTAAAACACACCAACAGGTGAAAACTAAAGCTTACTTCACAATTTCTTACCTCAACATTGTATCAGTTGTGGAACATAACACAAATTGCTTAATTTGTCTTGCCAAAGTTTGCCTAAAGGCAGGAACAAAGCTAACCAAAGCTCCATATTCCTAAAAAGTTTAATGGGTATGTAAATAGATGCAAGTTTTTTCCATTATCATTTTCATGACCCTCTTAAAGTACAGAAAGACCAACACCTCTCCACATATCTATCAACTTTCCTCCCCTTCAAAGAGGATTTCCATACAGATTCTGCAAGGAGCAGGTTGTCAATAAAAGCATAATTTAGATTTATATCGCTACCTATGTCACTTCCAAGAGATTTTAACCCCGGGGTGGTAGTCATTTGTCCTTCCCAAGTCTTAACAGCCAGAGCTGCTCAAAGCTGAGGCAGACAGGGAAAAGAGATGTCAAGGAAGTATAGAAACAACTAGAAAACTTAAGGAATTTTCTTCCCCTCAACACACAAATCCTTAGCTGCTAAGTACTTGTCAGTGTGAACGACTAACAGCAAAGAATATTTCATATATCATCTGGAAAGAGCCAAGCCCCTGAGATCTCATTATCAGAACCAAGTGCCCCAGCTGACATGAATTATTTACTGCAAACCAGTGTTTTTGATTATGCACATGCATTATATGCTGAAGGTGCATCTGTGCCCCAGTTTTAAAACAACCATGTGGAAACAAAGCCAGAAACTGAGCTAAAATATAACATTCATTCCACAAAACAAGATGATGCTCTTGGCTGATAAGATGAAGTTTACCTATCACATATGATAGTACACAGATGTTTTCAATACAACTTGAAGGTAAATGATAATAGGCTGAATAATACATGCATTTTCTTTCCTTTTCTTTTGACAAACTGTCAGAAAATAAAATTCTTGGTCTTAATCACATGTACCCAAAGCACAAGGTAATCTATTTCATTTATCTGAGTGACTTTACATAGGGAGACACAGAAACATCAAAATACACTCATTCTTGTTATGTTCCTCTGTTTTAGGCCTTTCTCTATCCTCTGCAGTGTGCTTTCAGAAGAAGATCTATTACCCATCTGAGACACACTGACAGCTTACGGACTGCAGCATTGAAACTCTGACAGTGGGACTTGCCCGACCTCTTCACCTTCTTCCTCGATCAGAAAGCAGCTGTAAGTGGGCGATCTCACCAGTTTCATTAAGACAGAGTGAAACCTTACTTGTTTCTCTAAGACCATACTATGCATTCAGGTTCATTTACTACTTCCATTTCATTAACATCACCAAAGTCAACAGATGTCTTCATACAGCACCTTCATGCCTATGACAGCCACCAAGGTGACTGCCAAACCAGAAGGTGGTATCTTCCATTACAGTATTAAATCCTGTCTTAAGCTTATATAGAATCATTAATTTCATGTAACAGAATTTAGAATATTTGTAACACTAGTCTGAAAAACAATCCAAATATGTATGAATACAAGAGTCATCCCTAAATGGAAAGTGGACAATTATCACATCAATATTGGGGTGCTCATTCCCATCACTTTGTTAGGCTGATTTAAGATACCACAAGTTAGTTTTCACACATTTGAGTTAACTGAAGAAAATTTCTGAGGTTACAGCACCTAGCAAAAGACATTAGAACCACCCTCTAGCTACAGGACAGTATTTCTTGCACCAAAATCTAGGACTTGGAGGCAAATACTCTTTCCAACAATTTGTAATCTGTTTACTTTGTGTTTTCAAAAGCTTTCATTTGTGCAACACAAAACCTCTGCTCCTATACGAGGAACTGTACTGCAAGTCTTTATTCTCTTGTTTAATAAACATCACACTGACCTGAAGGTCGAAGACACATCATGTACACATGTAATAAATAAAAAAAGCTAATCAGCTCTCAACATCTATTTTAAAGTATAACTCTACATCATGAAAAGTTCAGATATGTTCAGTGCATATATTTAAATTTGTTCCCTTTGCTCTTTACAGCAAATATCCAGAGTTTTTTGGAGGGGTCACAGCGAGGAAGGAGGAAAGGGAAGCCTGCATTGGTCATGCTGCAGCTTAGCCAGGTGGACCAAGAGGAATATCTGTTTATAGTACCTCTTCAGAACTCCTTATCAACTTGGATATATTTACAACCATAACACAGCATGGAGCAATTATCAAGCCAACAAGGAATGGAAACATCCTCTAGGGATCTGTAAACATTCTACATTGTTAATTTTAACCACGAAACTAGATGTCTCACAGGGGATCTTTTAAAAGCAATGGGATTTAACGTCCACAAGCTCTTCTAAAAACACCTATCTACAAGCTGAAAATAGCAGCCAAAGAGAAACAGGATATACCCAGAGAATAACACCTCAGGTTACCTCCTGTATGCAGTGAGCACAGGAGAATAACATTAGCACCTGAAAACAAATCAGTACTGACTTCTGCTATCTCACTTTCTAGGTTTATGGTGCTAAGATTTATTTTCCCCTAAATTACACAAAACTACATTCATATGTCAAACAGACACAAAGAACATGAGTTTGCAGGCATAAGCAAAATAAAGTTTTTAAAACTATTGGTGCAAACACAAATTACTCCTAGGTCCCTGCTCTGGCTACCAAATACATCTAAAATTAGTAGTGCACTTGAGACAAATGCTACTGACCCAACCCTCCTATTTTTGCCCCTCCTAAAGCCTGCCTTCTTCCAAATCTTCTAATTCCCACTATTTACATCCTTGAGCCCCTCCCCTAAACACCAGCTTTCCTCTGTAAGCACCGTGCCAAAGACCTTTCCCTTCAGATTTTTGTATTTTATCCTCTCTTGCAACAGTCACCCATTGTCTTCTACAAGCTTTCTCCCCCAAAACAACAGAGAAAGGACCCCGCACATTCAGTTAACAATGCTCGCATACACAAGGTTTTAAAATCTGTGGATTTGGAAGGTACATTGCCACAACTGTTCTCATGTAACACACTGCCTGTTGCTCTCCCAGCTATGTAGGCAAGAGAAGGGAACTATTGAGCTCAGCTCTTGCATCTGTACATGGCTGGATCTTTACAGTTAACTACTACCCTTGTTTGAACCAAAGAGTACGGTTTTAAAATTCAAGTGACCATTTCAATGAGCTTCTCAGCACTATTTAGCAGTAATGAGAAATGTAACTTCTTACCAAGCTTAGTCAGCCTCAGAGATTAATGTCCAACACACCACGCATTTCTTATCTATCACTGCAAATTTACAAACAGATTAAACAAGTATTATACAAACAAAATTCCTGTAGAAAAAATTACTGTTCACAGAAAGTTTGAAAAGCTGGAACAAGCACAAGACGTTGAGGTTATTTTAACTACACCAAAACCCACAACCAAAACAGATTTAGAATAAGGCAAGTTGGACACAAGTCCTCCCTTGAGCCGAATGGTCAGCACGAGCTCAGGGACAGATACAGTCACCAAGCATTCAACGAGATGTCAATTATTAGAGTATCAGCCCAAAGATGCACCAAATTCAAGGTGTCTCTTCCACATAATCAAGGACTACTTTTTTTCCTAGTAGCATTAAACCTACCTACCCTAAACATAAGACCTGAATTGACAAAACACAGAAAAAGTTGACCTAATAAAATAAAGCAACATTAGTTTGCAATCATAATTTCTATGCCATGCCTTGCACACTAACATTTCAAGTCCGAATTACATGATTTAGGAAGTTCCCATGGATTAAGCTTTATTACTGTGTGCACAAACCAATACTAAAGAGGAAAGACTTGGCATGGAAGACTTGAGAATGCATTGTGGTTTTTATGGCAATATCATTCTTTTATTTGTGACACTTAGGCTTACTTTAGTTAGGTTCTTCAGTGCCAACTCACAAACCTCTAGCTTGAGAAGTTACTTGGGACACTTAGGATCTAAGTGACTTCCACTTACCCATTCCTTAATTCCTTCCTTCACTAGGTGTGAACCCTGGACATATCAATATTACTTTCACATTAAGCAAGCCATAGAAGACATTCTCAACTACCAATACATTTACTTGCTCTAGATAGTTTTGGTACAGCAACTCAAGACAGTCCACAGAACATGAGCATTAACACCCTGATATATACAGAAGCATGCCAAGATAAGCGTCCTTAAGTCAGAAGTACACCTTTTTCTGATGAGCGGAAGTTACTTTCACAAACTAGTGACTCCAGATGCTATTTCCACATCAGCAAGAACTCCTTTCAGGGCACTGTTTTCCATATAGCCTTGCTTCTAGAAAGCTTGCAATTATTTTCGCTGCTGTGAAGGAGCTGCGAAGGAGGGTAGGAGAAATACAGATGCATACCCATTTTTTTTCCATAGGCATAAACTGCTTAATTTAAGCTCATTTATTCCACAGCCAGTGCACAACTGCCATAAACCAGTTCACCTTCAGTGGTAACTTTCCACAAGGCCATAGGACAGTCAAATTATGGCAAGTTCCACTTTTGCACAGAAGATAAAAAAAGAGTTAGTGCCAACGCCTATGAAATTTGTGACAGTTGTAGGGAAGTGACATTTTCTTAGACAAGCACTTTTTCTTAAAAAAAAAAAAGTATCTCTGAACTCATGCTCATACATATCTCACTGAGTAAAAGTGGCCTGGGAATGCTTAAACATATTGCTGTCTTGCTGTCTGAAATCTCTAAACTCTCTTTGGTTTTTTGTTTTGGGAGGGGTTGGTNATACATCACTAAGTAGAAACGGCCTGGGAATGTTCAAACATATTGCTCTCTTGCTCTCTCTCAACCTTTTTTTCCTTGTTTTTTGGGGTTTTTTTTGGTGGGGGGGTTTTGTTGGTTGTTTTTTTTTTTTTAAACTTGGCCTGTAAGGTGTAAGCATCAGTAATACATTCCATAACTCTTCTCATGGAAACAGTTTTAAAAGTCGGAGAGCAGGGGTCTGCGCTCTTTCTCCAAAGCATTAACTGAGCACGAGACTGAAGTTCTGCAAAAGATACTTACTTAATACCATTACTTCTGACTCCTCCTGGTAATTTTCTAATTAAAAGGAGCAGCTGAGAGATTCAGAGGCTCAAGTCTCATCTTATGCAGTAGCAAGATAAGGTGAGTGTGGAATAATCTCAGGGATTCGAATCAAAAGCCGTCAGTGCAGCACATGAAAGAGCTATTATGCATCAAGCTGTCTTAACGCCCTTTGAAAGCCTTCACAAAACTATGAAACTTAAGTTTTTTCACTTACAGAACTGATTGCAAGCGTTTGTTTAGATACAAAGCATCCATGGGAACTGCAACATGCAAACCTAATTTATACGGTCATCCTCAAAACTGACTTAAAAAGACTGCTCTTTAAGAAAATGGCAGCACTATGCCACAATTGCCATCATCTGCTAGATTATTTATGTCTAAATATCAGAGAAAGGGGATTATAATTTGAAGGTTCTGAAGTTCACAAGAGGATTTTATACTGTAAGCAAGTCTCAGTTTTGTCCCACGAGATCGACCTTCACACAACTTACACCCTAAGAGTCTGGATTCAGCTAAACCAGTTTCCTTCCTTTATCTAATTTTAAAAATCAAGATGAATGTTATAAACCAAAAGGCACACTAAAAAACTGCTGTAAGAGAATCCATTCTCATCAAGACTCATACTGTTAGAAAAGACCCAGAACACTTACAAAATGCTTATTACCCACATAAACCATGAAGACAAAAAAGGAGAAAACCAGGGAAAACCCATGACACAGGAATACTTACCACTACCTTTTTCAGTTTGAGTCCTGTTAAAAACAGGCCTTCTTAATTTCTTCTGTGAGTCCCATGAAATGCAAAAACAAACTACCAGTTCTCATTTCTGCTAGATATCACTTAGATTTTATTCCATCTTCAAAGGACTAGAGAATCTAGTTTGACTTATGTATCTCATTACCTCCATCTACTGGTAAGAGTTGTTGCTTGTAAAAAAGCCTACTTCACTATTTTTTAACTTTCTTAATTTCAGAAATATTGATAATGAAAGAAGTGAGAGAGGAGAATACAAACAATTCAACTCAAAAAACCTTAAGGTACCGACTAGCTGGTAAACCTCACACCAGCATCTTCTAATGTCTAGAATTTATTCACCCCTACCAGCATATGAAATTTACCTTTGGACTGAAACTTAACAGCAGGAGTCAGCCAGAGGTATGTTCTCTTATTTTTTTCCAGTATAAGAGTCAATTTAAGAGATCAATGTGATTTAACATTAAGTTTCACAGCCTTTACTGGTAAGACATGTTTTTCCCCATACAGGATCCTTTCCTGTAGGCCCCCTTGAGGTACTGGAAGTCTGCTATAAGGTCTCCCCAGAGCCTTGTCTTCTCCAGGCTGAACAACCCCAATTCTCTCAGCCTGTCTTCAGGCTAGACACAGTACTCCAGGTGGCGTGTCACAAAAGCAGAGCAGAGGGGCAGAATCACCTCCCTCAACCTGCTGGCCATGCTTCTTTCGATGCAGCCAAGGATACAGTCAGCTTTCTGGGCTGCAAGTGCACACCGCCAGCTCATGTTGAGCTCCTCATCAACCAACACCCCCAAGTTCCTCTCCTCAGGGATGCTCTCAATCCATTCTCCGCCCAGCCTATATTTGTGCTTGGGATTGCCCCAAACCACATGCAGGACCTTGCACTTGGCCTTGTTGAACTTCATGAGGTTTGCATGGGCCCACCTCTCAAGCCTGTCCAGGTCACTCTGGATGGCATCCCTTCCATCCAGCATGTCGACTGCTCCACACAGCTTGGTGCTGTCAGCAAACTTGCTGAGGGTGCACTCATTCACTACATGCACATCACCAAGTTAAACAGCACCAGTCCCAATACTGACCCCTGAGGAACACCACTCATCACTCCTCGCCCCTTGGACATCGAGCCATTGACCGCAACTCTTTTAGAGCAACCCTCCAGTCAATTCCTTATCCACCGAGTGGTCCATCCATCAAATCTGTGCCTCTCCAATTTAGAGACAAGGATGTCATGCGGGACAGTGTCAAATGTTTTGCAAAAGTCCAGGTAGATGACATCTGTTGCTCTCCCCTTATCCACCAACTCTGTAACCCCAACGTAGAAGGCAACCAAATTTGTCAGGCACAACTTGTCCATAGTGAAGCCATGTTGGCTGTCACCAAACACCTCCTTATTTTCTGTATGCCATAGCAGAGTTTCTCGGAAGATCTGCTCCATGATCTTTCCAGGCACAGAGGTGAGACTGACCGGCCTGTAGTTCCCCAGGTCTTCCTTTTTTCCCTTTTTAAAAATGGGGGTTACACTTGCCCTTTTTGAGTCAGTGGGAACCTAACTGCCACAACTTCTCAAATATGATGGATAGTGGCTTCGCAACTTTATCCAACAGTTCCCTCAGGACCTGTGGATGCCTCTTGTGAGGTCCCATGGATTTGTACACCTTCAGGTTCCGCAGATGGTCTCAAACCTGTCTTCTACAGTGGGTGGTACCTCATTCTCCCAGTCTCTGTCTTTGCCTTACGTGACTTGGGCGGTGTGGCTAGACCATTTGCTGACTGAGGCAAAATAAATTAGTTGAGTACCTCAGCTTTCTCCATATCCCTGGAATGGCCTTTTCAAACCGCTTCCCTTTGACTAAGATACTTCGGTAGCGTCATAGTGGAAATAACTAGTCAATGTAGCTACTTGTCAGCACTGCTAGTTACATTTGTCAGTTCCGTTACTGGTCACTGAAGTGATACAAGTATATTTTTTTTTTAAAATAATTTGCAAGCAAGTATCATTGTATTTCTTTATTCTGCTTAATTCAAAACCCAGGTGAGGTTGTAAACTGCTATTCACAGTGCCTTCCTTACTATACTGAATATTTCCACCCGCTCCTAAACACGTGCTACGACAGACAGCTAAGTAAAGCTTAAAATTTCCATTTATGAGCAGTACTGGCTATGAATATGCTCACTACCAACTGCTACCTCTAAGAAGCAATAATAGCTTCTATTTCAAAAAATTCCTAGCATCTTTCCTGGACTAGCACAAACATACAAACTCTCCAGAGGCCAAGCGCACCTTGCAGCCGTACTTCAGCACACAGCCTCTATTCCTTCACACAGCTACAAGGCACTCAGCCACACTTCTTCAAAGCAGTTCTTCACAAGTTAAAAGTTAACAAGAAACTAAATAATCCACTACAAGTCACATATATATATATTTTTAATACTAAATGAGCCTGGTAGCCTCTAAATTCTTGCTTCCCCTACATTAATTCTCATCAGATGTGATCTTCATATGTGCCTGGAAGCTGCCATTATATTCGGCTGTTCTTTTTAAAGTATTAGTTTATTTTAAGACATCAAAATTATTTGTTCTAATGCAAAAAAAAAAAAAAGCATGCTTTCTTTTTTTTCCAGATACTTTTATGTAATTTATTCTATTCCTCCCCATATCCAATTCTCATAGTTAACAGTAACCAGAAGGGGGCAACATTTTAAATTTTATCAATTGTCAAGCTATTTGACATACTTACTCTTCCCAAGTAAAAATCACCATGTTGTGTCAAAGCTTCTCACTTGTAATATTAAAATGAAATTTTTCATTTCCTCTTTCTACTTTGCAGATCCAAGAATTTCAGTATGTGATTTGATCAGAAAATTTCTTGTAAGCAGTGAATTAAGTATTTCACCACCAGCACTGCAGTGCACTGCTATAATGCTTCAGTCTGAGAACAGCAACTGTTCTGTAGAAATGTTACTGTTAACTTGGAGGAAATTACTACATTCATTATTACATGCATTGCATTTAAGTTCAAAAATTAGACCTTTTCTGAAGCATTTCAGATTCTTTATTTACCATACTGAGTTGCTAAATTAGAATCGGTTAGCACAGTTGCCCCAGAATGAGATTATTTTTTCATGTAACATGCTTAACTTTCACATTAAAATCAAAATGATGATCCACTTAAGACAAGGGAAATGCAAAACCTTTTAATCTCATAATAAATAAAATTGAATTAGTTGTTCTTTGAAATTCAGCAATTCTCTGATCCATCAATTTCAAGATGGCACAAGTAGAGCCACAAAATTCTCTAAGAGACTGCTGCTATGGTGATGCCTCTTCAAAATCTACACAAGAGAAAATTTGAATGCTATCAAAGAAAGTTTAACCTGGGGTTCACCCGAGAGGTTTATTTTACCTAGCATGGATGCTAACAGGCTGCATTACTTGCATTTTTTCAAAAAAATAGGTTTTGCCTTTTTAAGCAAACCCATTAGTGGGATTCACTCACTGAATATTTCACTTAAAATTCCAAAAAACATAGAATCACAGAATGGTTTACGTTGGAAGGGACCATTAAAGATCATCTAGTTCAAACCACCTTGCCATGGGCAAGGACACCTCCCACTAGACCTGGTTGCTCAAAGCCTCATCCAACTTGGCCTTGAACACCTCCAGGGATGGGACACCCACAATGCCTTGGGGCAACCTGTTCCAGTGTCTCACCACCCTCACAGTAAAGAATTTATTACTAATATCTAATCTAAATCTACTCTCTTTCAGTTTAAAGCTATCACCCCATGATAAATGAAAACACAGAGCTTGAAATGGATCATACATGCTGCACACATCTGAAGGAAAGAATACTGGTGTTAAAAGTCTGATTGTTTTTAGCTGCTCCTCAATGCCTGGCATCACTTACACCTGAGAATGAACTTGTGCCTATGAGCTTGTTCATACGGTGCTACGCTTGATCAAATCAGCTCTAACTTTGACCTATAAAAAAAAAAAAAGCCTATCTTCAGGTTTCAAGCTGACATGCCTGTGCAGCATCATTCAGGTTGGTGCTAGCTATGACAAAGCACACAACGAAGCAGCGGGGTGAAGCAAAATACTCATTGCTCAAGGCTCATGGTAAACCTGCAGGCCACAAGAAAACTGTTTCATCATCTGGAGTTGTCATCTTTTCTAACCAGGTATCTGAAGGCATTCAGTAAGTATGACTAAATCTTGCCCGGTAATAGCATGAGAAATACTTTGAACTTAAGATTGATCTGGGTGAGAAGATGCAAGGACACAACACTTGGCATTGTGATACAGTATCAGAATCTTTCAAGATTTTTAGCCCAGTTTTCATGAGAACTAGGCACTTCCAACATATTTAAGTGAGGCTCCTTTCTTTAAATTCTCCATAGTTTACAGATGCATTGAGTTTTAAAACCCAGTAAAATATTTTCAAGGTATGCCACAAAAAAAACCCAAGCTTTGCTTCATAATTGAGGGGATTCACTCAAAATAATAATAATAAAAAAAAAAGTCAGAATTTCAGAAAAGTAAGGCATTTTTCTAGAACTCAAAGTTTTCAACTTGAGTAGAATTGAAAAAAAGTCAAAAATTAAGTCACAGAAACTGAAGTGAAAAGGCTACACTGATTTCCTAATGCTGGTTTAGATGCTCTAGTCGTCTCATCTCTCCCTACTAATCCAGTAGGAAACTCCAAATACAAACCATCCTTTTATAGCCTGGCATTATGCCAACTTACCAATACCAACAGTTGGGGACAAAGTTTCACATTTTTTCCAGTATGTCTGGATAAGCTGCCCCTCAAGGCTGATTAATTAGGCAGCTCTTTTAAGGAATAAAAGGTCATGAACCAAAGAGATCCAAGATCAAACACCTCAGTTTTGTATTTGTATGACCCCCCCTCAGGCATTTTGCCAGAATTGCACTTCCTGTGCAAAAGCTGCTTTAAGCAAAACATTTGCACAGACTTAGAACTTAGAAGGCAGGGCAAGTGTCTATTAATATAAAAGCTTTCAATTTAGCTTATCCTAAAAAAATAAATATGTAATTATTTCTAGGATTGTATATTAATTGGCTGCTGAACTATAACTATTCATTTTTAGCATAAATAGCATCTCAGACATAGGTGCAAGGAGTATCTGCCTCACTTCAAACACTACTTCAACAGCTTCATTATTGAGAAGCCTGACTCCCCAGCACATGAATAAAAATAGGGAGTATGTCACCCTTATTTACTTCCCCCTTTGGGCTTCTTCTGCAACCACCACTCTTTCAATAATCAAATAAGCAGTGCTATAAATACCGTGTCAGATATCAGTCTTGATAAATAGAGCCTTTTACTGATTTGAAAATCATTTTGTACTCTTCACTCCCTTACCAGGACTGTATGTTGTTGGTCATTTATTAAAATGAAGTATTGACATTGCTATCATCTTCTGGTACTTTCGACAGAGACAGTCATCATTAATTTAAAATAAAAGTTTACTAGTAGTTTGCAATTGCTTTGATCATCACTATAAGGTATAAAACAAGTACTAAGAAATTAATTTCTCTGGTCAAGCTCACCATAAAAATCTGAACTAGTTTACCACAAAACTCAGCATCTACAGTTTAGGTCAGCTGTTATAATATCATCATCACTGGTTTTATAAGCTCCCAGCTGGCTCAACACACACATTGCAGACTAGAGCTTGAAAAGGTAAACAGAAACTGCCTGTTTAAGCACTATCCCTTTAAGTTTCTGACTAAATCCAACTTCACTACTAAAAATTCTTGGGGTAACCTAAAGTGCTACTTTATAGCGTTTTAAGCATGGACTTACTTACAGGTTCTTTAATGTAGATTGTCCCTATAAGCACATTTTTTTTCCACCAGAAGCACACTCCTAACATATTGAGAGTTCATGATCAGAACACAGATGGATTTTTCATCTGTTATACATACCACATACCTTATTCATAAAACTCTTTGCCTGCTGTATAGTATACCCACTCTTCTGACTGGAGAAAATTAACTACATCTAGAAGACATTACATTAAGCTGTGTTCTTAATTAGATGACACACCAGAAAATAAGTGTTGAAGGCCTAGAATCAGTATAAAGGGTTCTGGGATTCCCACCCCCTGGATACCCACTAGCAAATTATATTCTTCAATACCATGTTCCTGGAAGAAGACCTTAACCTCACTTGTCAGTTATCTTCGGAGTTTCACCACACTGACACCACAGGAAACTCACCTGAGCATTCTTCTGCTTCCAAATGTCACCAGCATTATTGGTATTATAGTTCCTCAGTACAAACCAATTCTGCAGTTACTAATATATCAATGATTACTGCAAATTAACTTCCCATATCCCTTTTTATAGAAGGTCATACTTGAGGATAACACAATGATAAGACTCCACAAAATTCAACTGAAAAATAGATGCACTAGCCCTTGTGTTCACCTTCTTAACCGTGATTAGTAGATGTCCTGTCTATGCCTTCTCTTCTGCAAGGGTACAACCTACTAATCAAGAATAATCTGCCTGCAGCACAGTACTCATCTTGCTACTCTGTTCTACCAATAGACACTACTCACATAAATACTGTCCAGTTAAAGAAAAAAAAATCCAGCATGACCATTCACTTGCCAATCTCCTTATAACAAGATATATATCAATGTTGCTGATCACATAGAAACAATCCTGCTCCATCCGTAAGCACAAAGTTTCATCTATATTCACAGAAGCAATTAGAATTTTTTTTTTTAAACATTAAGCATGATTATTAAAAACACTTTAACAAACCGGAACATTCTTTCTCTCATTAAAGTGCTCCCTCTCTTTCTTTAGTTTACTGCACAATTCCCAGCATACAAGTACTTTCAGTTAATTACTGAAGTCCCTGAAAAAATGAAATGCTCCAATTATTCTGAATAGCCTGAGCATTCAGAAGTTTATCAAAATTTCTCTTTTCCATTTCCAGAGCCGGGATGCTTTTAGCAGCTTGACAATATTACTTTGATACAGCAGAGTTCATAAAAACCCCAGTTAATTTTTAACTCCGCTACTTATGTTTGAGACCAAACATTAGGGCTGCCTCTGTTAAATCCTTTTCTAGCAACCATCTATCACCTACGTAATAGGAAACGAATGGAAAAGCCCCACTCTATAAAACAGATATTTCAGTTCCTATCACCTACACTTCTGAAAATTAAGAAAATCCTTAAAAGAAGTTGCTATCCATCTCTTAAACCATGTTGTTGAACTTACTCATCATCAAGATCTATGTCACAAGATGCAAGCAGACACCAATGCTACTGAGAGCTATATTGACAAGAAGCTGATGAACATCAAGAAAATCTTACAGCGCCGTATCTCAAGGCCTTTTATAAAAGCTGATATCGGATCACATTATCTAGCTGCACTACCAGACACAGTAAGTAGTATCAGGATGTATTTATATTTACCAAGAGCCCAGCAAAGAACCGTTAACAGCATTAGAGTGTCAATGGGTTTAGTTCTGCTCTTTTTCTTGCGTTATTAGTCACACACAGCTAACATGTTGCTTTGATTGCTACCAAGCACAGCTGAGTTAATATTGTGCACAAGTTAATTAGTGCTTATTTCCAGTAGTAGAAAAATCTAACAATTTGAGTTTTGGATTTATTTGGGGGTTTTCTGTTGTTGCCGTTACAGTTTCTATATTTTTGTCTTCAGGAAAAGACAACTTGAAACAAGAGCATGAAATTTTGTGTATTATCAGATCCCTCAGTAGACAGCAAGCACTGTTCATGATCACTACCCTAGCATTTACTTCCATTAGCTGCTGCTGTGATAACAACACTACACATGAGGCTTACAACTCATCTGAACTCTCAGAAAATGGAATTTCTTTATGTGGAAAAAAAATTAAAGTTAAGACCTTCAAAAACAGAGAGCTCAATTTTTTCATTAAACATACAGATGGAGTTGATTCATCATTAATGACAAACTTTCTATCACATCACATGTTCATTATTATTCAGTAATTTAAGCAAACATTCAGAAAAATCTTCAGACATTACTGTCTTAACTATTGCCACTATATTTACAACTGCAGATATTTTCGATCGAAAAGATTTCTAAAAGCTCAAACTTTAACATCACTGCAAGACTGCCTCTGCTACATAAGGAATAGTGAAATCATGGCACACAAGCAGAGTTCTGCCAGTCGACTTCGTTTTGTTATTTTCTAACTAGCTAATGACAAAGTATAAGGATACTAAACTCAAAGTTGCTTAGATCACACAAGTAACATTAGGAACTTAAATAACTCTTCACTGCAAATACTAAGACTGTGCTATTGACAGTTATTTAACCTGGTAAATCTCATCTTTAAAAATATGCCTTTGTGACAAAATCACTGGAATACGCAGAATTGAACTGGGGACACACACCAATGAGTATTTCGCTTTTTTCTTCACGTCCTTCAGAAAAACTATTTTATCTGTATATTAATGTACTTTTCTCCTAACAATGTCCTTAAAGCATACAATTTTTAGACTTCAAAGTTAAATCAGACTAGGTGGGTCAGGTACAGACCAAGAGTTTCAAATTCTTCTCCATCTAGTCCCAGAAGTGATCCAACGGCCAGACTGTACCACTTAAATGAACAAAGATTATTTATTCCCCCCCTAGCAGATTAGAACTTGACTGCTCTTTTCCTTTGAAAGGAATCATTCACGATTTGAGTAACTTCTGTCAAGTAGAATCAAAGAATCAACTAGGTTGGAAGGGACCTTTAAGATCATCAAGTCCAGCCATCGACCTAACACCACCAAAACCACCACTAAACCACATCTACTTGTCTTTTAAATACCTCCAGAGTTGGCGACTCAACCACTTCCCTGGGCAGCCTGTTCTAATGCTTGATAACCCTTTCTGTGAAGAAATTTTTCCTAACATCCAATCTAAACCTCCCCTGGAGCAACTTGAGGCCATTACCTCTTGCACTATCCCTTGTTACTTGGGAGAAGAGATGGACCCCCATCTCTCTCCAACCTCCTTTCAGGTAGTTGTAGAGAGCAATAAGGTCTCCCCTCAGCCTCCTTTTCTCCAGGCTAAACAACCCCAGTTCCCTCAGCTGCTCCTCAGAAAACTTGTGCTCTAGACCCTTCACCGGCTTTGATGCTCCAGCACCTCAATGTCTGTCTCGTAGTGAGGGGCCCAAAACTGAGCACAGTACTCAAGGTGTGGCCTCACCAGTGCCTAGTACAGGGGGATGATCACTTCCTTAGTCCTGCTGGCCACGCTCTTCCTGATACAAGCCAGGATGCTGTTGGCCGCCTTGGCCACCTGGGCACACTGCTGGCTCATACTCAGCCAGCTGTCGACCAACACCCCCAGGTCCTTTTTCTGCTGGGCGGCTTTCCAGCCACTCTTCCCCAAGCCTGTAGCACTGCATGGGATTGTTGTGACCCAAGTGCAGGACCCGGCACTTGGCCTTGTTGAACCTCATACCATTGGCCTCGGCCCATCGATCCAGCCTGTCCAGATCCCTCTGTAGAGCCATCCTAGCCTCAAGCAGGTCAACACTCCCGCCTAACTTGGTGTCNCCAGCTCCCTCAGTGGATCCCTTGGGTGGATCCCATCTGGCCCCATAGACTTGTGTGTGCCTAAGCGGTGCAGCAGGTCGCTAACTATTTCCCCGTGGATTATGGGGGCTTCATTCTGCTCCCTGTCTCCCAGCTCAGGGTGCTGGGTACTCAGGGAACAACTGATCTTACTGTTAAAGGCTGAGGCAAAGAAGGCATTAAGCACCTCAGCCTTTTCCTCATCCTTTGTCACTGTGTTTCCACCACTGTCTACTAAAGCATGGAGATTCTCCTTAGTCCTCCTTTTGTTGCTAACGTATTTCTAGAAACTTTTTTTTATTGTCTTCAACATCAGAAGCCAGGTTAAGTTCTAGATGGGCTTTGGTCCTTCTGATTTTCTCCCTACATAGCCTCACAGCAGTACTGACAGACTACCTGGGGGGATGGGGCTTTGAGCAACCTGGTCTAGTGGAAAATGCCCATGGGACAGGGACTAGAGGTTGGAACTAGATGATCTTTAAGGTCTCTTCCAACCCAAACCATTCTATGACTCTATGATTTTAGCTCTACCAGAGGAAGAAGCTGCAACCATTACAGCTATGCCACTTAGCTTACAAGGATTTCTTACATAATACCTTTACCGGAACCACTCTAATAATGCTCAGCTCACATTACCAAAGCCTGGCCTGATGAGAAACAACCTGTTTTCATTCCTCTCCATAACTGACTAAGGAAAACTAGTTATCAGTGCTGGAGAACTGACATCAGCTACAGAATTAAGACTAACAAGATTTTAAGTAGTTTAAAGCTGGAAAATACAACACCATATACTTAGCTAGTATGTGTCACGGTCATGTGAAGTGCCAAAAATCTACATTCCCTACAACTAAAACTCTATTGCATCTTGTAGCTACAGTATACAAAAGATACCCCTAAATGGGGGGGGGGGGGGGACAGGCGGAACGAAC
>VYXH01004079.1:246177-276915 GCA_013397275.1 Burhinus bistriatus
TCGCAATAAAGACAAAAAAAAAAAAGCGAAACGCGGGGGGGGGGGGGGGGGGGGGGCGGCACGCGGAACGAACCACAAACCAAACCACCATAAACAGCTTTGAGAAGCCGGGATTTTACCATGTAAATTCAGTATTTCTCTCAGTCACTCAGGAAAAAAAATTCTATGAACAAACAGCTCTTTTGAAACATTTCAGCAGATAGTGTATTTTCCTCCTTTTACCAAACTTTATCACAAAAAATGTCTTCAGTAGGCTTCTATAGCTCATTAGTGTCACAGAAGTCTGAGTATTTTCTAAGTAGTTTTCACAATGTGAGGAAGAGAAATCAATTGTCAATAAACCTCCTGTTGTTGGAGACTAAGGAAAGCAAAGGTAAGCATGTCAACCAAGAAGCTTATGGGATCCACAGACTGAAAACAAGTTCATGTTTTCATGATTTTCTCAGACTGAAAGCATCATGTTTTGAAGCCTGTTACAGATTCAGTACTCAATTTTGCTTGCATCTACTTGCATTGAAAGTCTTTTTGTATATATAAGTCATGCTGAGGTGGTACTCAGAGATTTTTGCTAAAGCTTTAAAAATAACTTCCTTCAGATCCCTAAAAATTATCTATTGATACAGACCTAACAGACATGAGAAGAAAACACTTTTAAGTAAATCTGTAACAGAAGATATAGTCTCTCAATAGCCATATCATAATAGCAAGATAAGGAATCTATCTAATCTGTTTTACTCATGCCCTCACCAAATCAGACTCAAAGAAACAGAGCAAGTCATGAATTTTCTGTAAGGAGAGTTGTACAAGCCCATCAAATATTAAAAAGCACTGCAGACGTCTGCAGTCCTTTCTAAAAGCTTTTTAAGACAAGTAAAGAGGACACATGAATTAATTAAATTAACTGTTTCCAAACATTCCACTTCTACAAACCATTACCTTTCTTCAGATGTTTTTAACTGAAAATTAGTCTGTTCCTCCAGGGTTTTCAGTCCAGAGATCCTTTATAACTATTAACAGAGTCTCTGCTTATCAAGGTTTTCAAAAGACTTCATAGAAACCTATTGCTCACGGCACAACCGTGAGCAATAGTTGTGTCCCACTGAAGCTTTTCTGAAAGTCTCTAACTCCAGACTGCGCGTCAGCCACATATTCAGGTTATCACTTGCACAAGCTAAGACTTAAATACAAAATTAAATTACATGCACTGCATAAAGTTATCTTAAAGTTATCAGGAACGCGTATGAATCACTTCAACTCACTGAATTACTGTATCTACCCCGCAATACACTTAATGGATTGTCTTCTATTAAATCTCTTTCCGCCAAACACACTTCCATTTTAGAGTGGCATCAGCTGAATACCAACAGAGAGGACTGAAATTTACCCAGGTATAGCTGCATCTGAAAAGATGAACTTGCTGTGTTCCGAGTAATCCTTCATTAGTGCATTACTTTAGAAACAGCATCTTATGACTGATTTTTAATAGGAAATGCGCTCAAAGACATTTTCTGAAGAGAAACTGTACTGCAAGCTAGAAAATATCATACCTACATTTGATGTGTCATCTTCAAGTTCCTCTGCAATGAATGACATCTTTCCCAAGAAAAGCAAGGTGCAGAAATCAGCTTGGGGACTACCTATATGCACATATGGTGGTTCAAACACATCATCAAGACTTTAAATTAATTTGTCAGAGAAGTATGGAGCTCTTCAAGGTTGCAGCTTCAGTCATCCAGAGACACACAGCTCCTTTTAGATTATACCAGGCAATAACTTTTTCCTCTTGCATAACAGGAAGAATTGACAGTTACCACTGTTTCCACCTACAATCTTGACTGTTAAGGAAAAGCCTGCAGTTGCCCTGCAGCCTCACTGCGTGCCCATGTTTGACTCTCTGATGAGCTGACCTAAGAGGCTAGCAGATCAACACTTTCAGATCATGGCTCCTCAGAGACTTCTGAAAATAGAATACCAGCTGCTATTGGAATCCATGCGCTCAATATCCAGCAACACTGATCAAGTCCCACATATCAGACCTCCTATTTACTTAATGCAACAGCCAGACAGATTTATATTGCTCTTGATATCTGCTGGTGAAAGGCTGCCTGATAGCAATTTAGTTCTTAGCCAAGGTTTAAAAAAAAAAAAAAAAAACACAAAAAACACACACACACAACACCTTTTTTTAGCATAACATTGCATGTCAGTTGTCACTACTTCAGACTTTAGAAATAAGGGGGCTGTTCCAGGCTTCAAAAAGCAGCCAAGCATGTTAAAAAAAAGTGCAGACCCATACTGCAAAAGCCCATTATGAATGTGCAGTCCTCACACTTACTTTACACATAGTTGTCATTGACGCTTTTACATCTAACAACACAAATTTGTTAGGAGTTGAATCAGTTTTCAATTACTCAGATTATCACCACAGCTGTGAACATGCATTCTTCGGAACCTTGCTCTTGGACTGTGACCTACTGTTATCTTGCACCATCATAGAAATTTAACTGTCAAACAATCCAGTACAAAGTCCATGTAATTATATCTGCTTAAGCACAAATCCACACTTGGCAATAAGCCCTGAACAGGTACTTTTGTCCATATGTTGGTCAAGTTTCATTCAAGTAATTACAGCCTCTTTCTCACTGGAACAGCTACTGATATTTGCAAAGTCTCAAATTTCTGAAGCCCTAACAGGCAAGCCTAGCCTGGTATTCCAGTTTTATGAACAGCAAATTCAAGCAAGTACATAAAGTCAGCATCTCTGAGGCTTGCTATAGATTAGCCAGCCTACATTAACTGTAATAGGGACATTTCATTAACATTCACCACTAATTGGTTTGGCTACAATCAAGCTAACTCATTTTATGATTTGCAAGTTCTTCCACTTCTACTACCTGTACTTTCTCTTTCCTAGATGGAGAACTTTATCACTACTTCCATCTTTCCAGCTTTAGTCCTGACTCTTATAGATGATTTAAAGTACAATAGGCAGGATCAGAAGCAGAGTGATAACTAGAAAGTGTTAGAGAGGCACAATACAAGCTAAAGCAGAAGTCACGTTCTGATTATTTCTCACAAAAATCCCTTATGCAGCTCTCTTTTATTCCTTTCTCCTAATTCTTAGCATGATTCTCATGCAGATTTCAGCTCAAATTAAAAAGCGTATGCAGTGTACTTTAAGAACTAGTTCTGTAGTACACAGCAAGAAAGTAAAATTTTACCTTGGTTATAGCCTACGTGCTATTATAAATAAGTGATCTACCTTTTTAAATCAGAAAAATGAATACAGAGATCCCACAGAATTCAGCCTTCTGTTTATGCCCTCCTCAGATTACAAATGCCCCACAGATTCTTTTGCAACATAACCAACATTAATCAATAGCACGCTACGTCTGATTTGCAATCTCCATTTACAGTATTTTTAAGATATATTAAACAGAAATACACTCATCCCTTTCCATCAATTTCTGAAGCTTTAAGTAAAAAACACCTGTAATAGTTCTATGTGGAGGAATGGCTGAGTGAAAAGGGACATGATTTGATTGCAATGAGCAATCCAGTCTTTGAGCTAGACAAAGGCCCCGAAACGACTGTGAACTGTCCTTGAACGGCTTAAGAATAAGGGAGTCACCATTTGGTGAACAAGATAAGCGGAACCACCTCTGAGAAATGAGGAATTGTTGCTTTGCATGGACAAAAGGTCCCCACCAATCCTGTGAGCATTCCAAGCGTGTGAACAAAGACTGTGATCCAATCGTATAGCTATCGCTAGCGCGTGCTTTTGCTATTTGTCTATATATACTCTGTGAAAACTTGAATAAAAGGAGAATGACCATACTCATATTGAGACTCCGTCGTTACTCCAGGTCCGTCTCCCACTCCGACAGTTCTACGTGTGTTAGATAAATTAGATGAAACTGAATAAGCCAATTTACATAAGAAAATAAGTTCAATACAGTTCTTCAGTCTTTTTCCTCTCATTCAGTTTCTACTTATCCAGGTGTTAATAGTTCAAGTTTGGCACTTTAGCTTCTGTAGTACAAGAGTCATGTCAGGAGGTTTATTGACTCAGAGCTAGTATTTACTTCCAGCTGAAAACATGTTCAAAATGTTTTCACCCATTTTAGGAAATTATGACCATTTGGTTAATTTTCAATCCTTTAGCAAGTATTACTTAATCAGTGTATTGCTTAACCTATTTTAAGCAGTCATGACCAACCACCTAAGACTTTGAGCTTTATAATTATCTGAAGTCTAGGTCTACCTAGGTCTAAACATTCTATATGGGTTTTTTTCAGCAATATACATTGCTTAAGTAAACCACTCATGCCTTTCCAAGTATGAGATAGTGATTTCTTAGCATTAGTTATCAGTTAAGGAAGTTAATTCCTACTTGCTGGAAGCATTTTATAGCAGATTGTTAGAGCATGACATTATTAGCCAATTCAATGGAATTAAGCCCTCATCATTGCTTAAAAGGCAATTATAATCTGAAAAATGTAATTCAACTATTACTCAGCATTGTATACTGACTGCTTCAGTTATTTGCTAGTTTTTGTTGATGCAGCAGGGGGTTTGTTTAAGCTACAGGAAAAAACCTGAAGGGCTAATCCTTTAGCAACAGTTTCAGTTCTTCTACATATCCCCATTCTTACAGCAAAGCTTTCTCTTCAATTTTTCGTACATGAGATATGACAAAGTTTTGGACCAACTATTTCAAGATTCAAATTATCTTACTTTTACACATCAACTGTGTTCCTGCTACTCAAAAGGCACATAGCTCCTAGTTCAAGCAAACAGGCAGCTGCACTTCGCTGTTTTAAGCCCAAAGGTACGTCTGAATTAAACCATGGGCTTATTTGGAGATCTACTCTGCAAGAGCATTTGTAGCCACCATCTCCAATCCTCAATTCCCACAGATGCCTTGAATGCAAGGTAAACCACAAAATGCACAGTCATGAACTGAGTAGCTTATCCTCAAAATAATTCATGTTTTAAGAGTGACCTAAACCAACTATACTGGCAAAACTGAGCAAATTTCAGAACTACCACCCACATCAGTTTTGTGTTTTAGGCAAATGGTTAGTACAATGCTTTCTGTATATTCACCTTTTTACTACCAAAGCTGCTGACCTTTTAAAAGCTTCTGATACTTGCTTAACAGGAGTAGTAGATAGATAGAGAGATAACTCCTTGTGTTTTATTCCAAAATTGTATGATTTTGATTTTTTTTCCTAAAAATAAGCATTCTATTGATGAAGAGTCAGCTCCCAATGTTAGTAATCGTACTAATACTTGCAAGCAAGCTTTTACAAGCACACTCAGTGCAGTACTTACGATGGAAAGCCTATGGCAGCTACAAATCAGCTTTTTCTGTAAATCCTTTCCTCACCATCCTGACTTACACTTCAAGTCAATATTTCAATACAGTTTTCATCTATCAGCAATTGTTACGCTAAAACCTAGGTGATAGCATAGCTCTATTTTTAAAGTTGCCTGCCAAAGCATGCCTCACTCAAAGCAGCCTGTCAAAGAAATTTACCCCCAGCATCAACAAAGAGATATTGAAGAAGTAGTTGATGTCATTTTGGTTCTTTTTAATATCAGAACAAGCCCAGTGAGAGAGATCTAGATTATTACAAATTATAATGTATACTGCTATTTCCAAAGCCCACAGAAATTCAAAATTCAGGAATTTGCTAGAGAAGGGGTTTTGAAATTAATGAATTTATTGTATTTGATTAATTGGTCCATATTACATTCGGCACAGCCAACTACAGCTGCCAGAACCCATGCCTCAAAACGCCTACCCCATTTTAACACAGGTAATTCTCCTGTTACAAAGTTCATTGGACTAAATTTCCTAATGTTTTAGTTTGGAATTAAAAGTTCACCAATAAAAGCAAAAGACAGCAAAGACATGAGAAGACAAGCAAAGTCTGAATTCAATTGTGTTCTTCAATTTATGGTAAGTTGGGCTGTTGAACTGATTCCTCCCCTCACTGGAACCTACTCTTCACAGCAAGAATTCCTAGTAGTTGAAGATGTTTTCTGCATTTCTGCATTTCCTCCCTACCCATCAGCCAACTCATGCTAATCATCACCTTTTCAACTAGCACAGAGCTAGAGAACACACTAAGAAAGTTTGCCTTCAAATAATCCATCTCTCACACTGAACTCCTGAGTTGAGAAGGGTGGCTGCAGATGCATCTCACTTTTCTCCTTCCATACAAAACCAAAGTACTTTTCTGAATGTGTTTATTATCTTGGACATCCTCCTGTTTCAGTCTTCTGCTTATCATCTGCTCTTCCATGTGAGTACAAGCACTAATAAAAGCCTGAAACATCCTAAAAACCTTTTTGGAGAAGGAAACTCATTAGAAGGTTCTTCCAAGAAGGAGAGGGTGATCAATAAGGTAGTGGCAATAAGTTACTTCAACACTTAAAACAGGGAAAATCACAAGCAGGAAAAGAGTGTATCATATGGACAGCAAGCCAGAGTACCTTCACACTGTCTCATTCAGGCCATTGCCTGAGTTTCAGATCAAAAGTCAGACAAAGCTGATCTGCAAACAAATAAGCAAACAAATCTTAAAGCAACCACCTTCAACATCACCAAGTTAGTATTTGTAACAAAGCAAAAGGTAACAAGTTTTTATAGCTAAGTCCTAAAATAAGCAAAGACATCAAATTCTTATTGACAACCTTTTTCATCTATTAATGTAGTCCCCTAAATACTAAGCATAAGCCAAAAACATTAATTCAAAGTTCAATATCAGACCTTTGGTTTTCTTCTTAAATTGTATTTACCAGTGTTTAAAAACAAGCATCTGACATTCTCCCACAGAAATCCTTAATCTTAGGCAAAGGTTTAATTAGCCCAATTCTGTCATCCCTGAAAAAAAATAAACAAACAACCCCCCTCACCCCCCAGTCAAATCCCCATTACTTCTAGCAGCACAGGACTCTCCTGGTATCTTGACTTTTCACATTTCACTTAGGTTACTCAAAATCAATATAAATTCTTTCCACTGCGCAGGTACTAGGCCAAAGTCAAAATGCTTTTCTTCCTGCTCAGCCACAAAAGCTTGCTCTTCATCCTCTTCCCAGAAATCTAATTAAATAATTCTCGTAACAACTGCTTAGAGAATGCAAGAAGATCCTCTTTCTTTGCAATATTTATTATTGCAGTAACTATCTTGCAACAGTTACAGCCAAGCAAGCATCTGACAAAGGCCTAAAAAGTATCACCGTTTTGCTTAAAATTTTCTCCAAGCTACTCAGTCACAATTGATTTCAGACATGACTCAACAGCAAAGGAATTCTGCAGATCCACAACCTGATGTAACAAAAATTAGCTCCAAGTAGTAGCCAGAAGCAAAGTAAGATTGATCACTGCCTCCGATCTGCATACAGACCATGGTTCATCAGCACCTCAGTTTTCTAAACGGGGTGTCCAACTCAGTTATGGCTTTGAATGGTAAAGCCTGGTGAACTTGTGTAGGGTTATAGTTCAGCCAATAAATAAATTACTCTTACTGTTCAATACTACGTCCTATTCATCCTGCTAAGTCCACTAAACAAAGCAAACTGAGCCACAGTTCCAGTTCTGAATGAAATACATCCACCAGAAAACATTTCTTTTTCTGTTGACAGACAAGCATCAGACCTACTAGCTTGCTAAATATTTCTAGAAAATAATGTAGTCTTTTGCAGATTTGTTTGTAAAGATAATCAACTGCAAGTGATTACAGGATCAAGCATTTGATCAGACTTAAGCATTCAAAATGCACTGCCTCAAATTCTCACTGTCTATTTATTTACAAATAGTTGGTGATAATCACCTGTTCTTCTATACAGAGAGGAATTAAAAAAGATTCTGAACAGCTAGAATTCTCTTTCTACATAACTTAAGGAAAACGTTACCTTAAGTTATCTGACAAACAATATTATCAGAGGCAGTTGTCCATGGCTGCAGACCTCACTTAGAGGAGCGGCACTCTGTGGTACCTACCCTTCCCTCACACAGCTTCAGCTGCCACTCAGATCATGTTTAAGCCAGGAGAAACATTTACGCTTCAGCTCATGTCATTATGAACATGATCTGATTTCGGAGACTTCCTTAAAGTAGTCCAACTACCCCATTTCTAGTCCCCACATGGGCAGCAAGTTCCTCTTTCAAGCAGGTACTCTCTGTCACATAAGATAAAGACTGTGAGCGTTTTCCCTGCTTGCAGGAAAACCCTTGAAAACCAGGTGAATGGTTGCGTTGAGGTTTGGTTTTTTTTTAATAAAGGCTTTAACACTCAGGCTAAAGATAGAAGTGAGCACTTCTAGTCATTATTCCCAAAGCAAACACTGCGTTTAACAAAAGCACAGCACAGAGAGCCTGGTTAAGGTTGTTGCAAACAGAAGACAGCAGAATTATCAGGATGATAAGCCAAGGAGCAGTGAAGACAAACCCTTGATTGCTTTAAATATCAAGATCAATAAGTTTATATAAGAAACTAACTGTGGTATCTGTGACAACTGGAGATCTGAATCACTAGACCACTTCAAGCGAAGACTTCAGATGAGCTGAGTACACCAGGGGTGATCACTTTATGTCTCCGATCCACAGTGCTTCCTGTTATCAACGCCACACAGATATAAAAGCCAGAGGAGACGGTCACCTGTTTTTGTATCCCTCAGCTGTTCTTGACCTTTGACGACGAGATCAAATCTTGAATGCACAGCTGTTCATTCACTGTGAGACAGCAGTATACAGGTTCATTCTGGTGACATCGCCAGCTAGCAGATTTAACAGAATTAAAAGAACCCCAAACACACTCAAAAGCCACTGTATCAGTCTTTCACTTAGCACCCTGTCTTGTTCTCACGCTTTCAAATTACCCAGTTGCATTTCAGTGGCTCTGTTCTTTACATCAATCCTTTCCCGTTCACTGTCAGTCTGAAATAAGCCTCCATTACAAAAAAAAAAAGTGTTGTACTCTAAATGTCACATAAAAACCTGGGCTTCTATCAAGAAAATTAAACAAAACCTGTACTAATTCCTACTACATTTGCACCTGGATGCCAATACAAGAGTTCACTTTTGACATACTCAACCTTTGTCTCACAAGGTACTTGTATTTGATATACATTCAGGCATAGTTACATTGCTTGAAGTTTGCACAGCCTGCGCAGAAACCTGAGTGCAAGTCAGTCAAGAATTCCTGAGCTTCAGCCATGGCAGAATTAAACACAAGAACTTGTGCACAATAATTTATTTTTTTTTTTAACCATACATCTTCCAGGGAGTGAAAAGTCCCTTTATTTTCAATTTAGTAAGTATTCAGCTACTATTGGCATTTCAAGAATACATGTTCTAAAACTAGTAGGATCAGTTAATAGTATGCATTTTTAAAAGGCCAACGATCCCTAGTAATAAGAGGGAATGCGTTTTCATTGAGCCTCACCTAGAACTGAAGCTCCAAGTCAACTGGAAGATGCTTTAATCTAATAGGGAAAAGCATTCTTTACTGAACTGCTAGGGAGTGCTATTAGTTTCTAAGAGTGCTCATCATTAAAGATGCAGACAATCGGACAAAGTTACTTCAGTGAGACTTTTGTAATACTGTTTATCAAAGTACCAATGAGAGCTAGAAAACCTAAGATTTGCAGAGGCTGTTAAATTAGGTCTGTCTTCAAATCTGTTTTTAGAACCAGTACAGCCATGCTGGCTATCAAAAAAGTTACACAACTTAACTAATAGCTACTTGGAAAAAAGTCAATAATGTCGCATCAACAGATTTGTCTCAGACATCCATCCATCATGTTCTAAATGACACAACTGCTCTAAGAGAAAATTTCCTCCTGCCTGTATAATCTAATTATCTAACAGTAACATGTTACACAGAAATCAAATTACCTTGTTGCCTTGTATTTGGCAACACACAAAAGTTTGCTCAAAATTTACTCATCACATTGCTGTGCTATGATGCTTTTAGAGTTTACTTAAGAGTTTTACAATACCAACATGAAAACAGTACGTTTTAGGAAGGCCACAGCCAGAACAAGCTGGAAAAAGACTTCACAGAAATGCAGCACAAGAATACCATACTTACAGCAGACAAACCACAGTTAGCTATACTGAGAACTTTTACAAGAAAAAGAGTCATTATGTCATCTGAACCCTGAATATTTGGAAAAGACAGTAAATGAAACTTCCAAGCATTCAGTCTAGTTTTATTGCAAGTAGAACAGCAAAGAAAACATTGTTGTACCCTACCAACCTATGGATGGTGCATTGCGCTCACAAGCACTTAAAGTTGCGAAGTCCCATACATTTCAGTGAATCAGCAGAAGTCAGCACAAAACTAGCCACTTCCACGTTCTAGATGAGGATTATCTTTTACTTATTGCCTGCAGCCATAATTACCTTTAAGCAATGCCCACTGTTACGGAACCAACAACCACTTAAACCAGAAAATTCACACTAAATGAAATAGTTTTCCTCTAACATTCCTCCTAGCATACAGTGATTCAGTCATCTTCTGCAGTGCTGTTGCTTTGAGAACTAGATGTCTACTTCCCAGGCAATATCATTCCATACATTTTCCTTCACGTTTGGAACCAATTCAAGATATGCAGGCAGGTTAATTACTAATAAAAGAAAGATTCCAATTACCTTAAAAGTACAGGTAAAAATATATGGGTGATTGTTCAGTGATATTGAGAATCTTTCACTAAAGCTTAGTAACTTGTGACACAAATTTAACTTTTATTGAAAATCTGAAAACAGAAATCCTGTGTTAGTCACTGAAACACAAAATCATCTTTCTTAAAAGGTTGAGATCTATGTTTTGAACAGGGTTACTGCTCTAACTAGAATATCTCTACAGTCATAAGTTATCAGACTACCAAAACACTCAGTATCGGGTCAGCTAGGAAAACGGAAGTATCAAGACAATATGAGAAGGTTCATCTACTCTGGCCCCTTAGGAAATTTTCTTGAATGAAAAAGTAAGCTGACAGATATTTCCTTGGCAAGTGTACGTTGGCAGAATTCTCATCTCTACAGCACTGCATGGTCTTCCACGCTCACTGACAGAAGGCAGCAGTTACAGAGCAGTCTGATTTTGTAGTACGAACACACAAGGGGAAAAGGGACTGAATGTAAGGAGACTCAGTCAAATGCACCTTGTACTTAGGCACTCAGACTTTGGGATAAGTAAGCATTTTCCAGAAAATGCCAATTGTCCAAGGCAAAACTTAATTGAATGTTTTGGTCAACAGTTGTTCCTGTAAGTGCTGCAATTATCCCAACATTAACAAATTACCAGTCACCCATTAATTAAAAGATTACTTACATTATACCATACAAAGTGGTAAATACCAAGCAGCATTAACATAAAACAATTTGACTTCAGGAACATGCTTCTCACTTCATTGACACCTAGGACACAGTATATATTTACCAAGTTTTAGAAATCCTTCATTCCTCACTACAGTGCACCTTGAACTTGTAACACTGCCCCTTTCACACTCCTCTCTCTTAAAGGTGCTGGTTCCCACCTCACAAGTCCCTAACAAAAATCTTGATCATCCTCCAAAAAAGAAACAGCTCCAGATAGTCAAGGTCCATCAAAAGATTAGAGTGATTATGGCTTAGAAGTACTGACAAGACTTCCTTTCCTTAATATCTGCAGATATCAACAGATACTTACGAAAGCCACAGACACTCAAGTTAGCAGTAACTGCAGCTGTGCCTCACTGTGTTCCGCTCAAAATCCTAAACATCTAGCCAGCATAGACTTGTGCTGTATCATCTTTCAGGACATTTTTGTGTGATAAATTTCTTCTTGCTGGAACAAAAATTGTGTGACTTGCATGCAATACAACTCTAACAGTATTTTAATTTGCACATAGCAAATGAAAAACAATCATAAGGATGATGCATAATAGCCTTTTGGCAAGATTAATTAAAACCTTAGACTGTTGATTATACAAGCGACTCAGGTTCAACATATTTATGATCAGCTGCAGATAAAGAGAACATGCATATACCTCCCAGAGAAACAGGTTCAAGTGCGTTGGAAGTTATTTTACAGCCTACTGCTCAGTTTAGTTCCAATAGCTTCTGTGCAGCACTCTGCTACCTTGCCCCTGTTCGCTTAAGGAAAACAAGGTTTAGGTGCAGGCCAGCAATCCACTGAACAGAACCAACAGCCCCTCTGACACCCTAACAAGCTGTCCCAGATCTTGGAGCGCAATCCCACGCTCATTCCTGTAACAGCTCTGAAGCTCATCTGAGTCTTAAGTGAGCTTCTTCAGTTTGCTGTCCTATTAAAACAATTGCTCATTCTTACACTGAGCTGGTTTCTGAAGGGCTGGAACCTGTGAAAGGGAGCTGGTGGAGTGGAAGGATCCTGATATTTTAGCAACAGCAAATTGATCATTACAGGCTCACCCACTCCATGCTCTCAGAAGACAGGGAAGATCTACATCCCTTTATAGCAAGTTTATACTTTGTTGCTCCGCCTTACCAAAAGCCTTTCACATTCCTAGTATTTTTTTCAGCTAAATCTGAACTGGGAATCAAGAAGCACATCACTTTAATTTGAATTCAAGTTGAATGGAAGTTGTAATAATTCTAAGGCACAAAGGAGCACAAAAATATAACCTAGAGGTTACAAACTTAGCTTGCCTGACTAACCTGAAGAGGCTTTACCCTGCAGGGTTTTAAGAAAATTTAAAAAAAGCTTCCCTCCCCCCACCCCGATCCAAGGCTCTCACAGTACTGCAGCAATTGTATTCATTATTAATCAGGCATCATCTGTTCAATACATCATTTCCATAAGATTAGCAAGCAGCCACATATTACAACATGGCAGCAAATACTGTATCCTTTTCTCAACATAAAGTTTTCACCTCTTGAAGAGTAAACACAGAGCCTAAGTTAGAATGGTTTGTTTCTTTTTATGCAAGTCAGTTTAGCCACTGGATGGAAAAACACCATGTTAGAGTAAACCTCGTGTAAACATGAAAAATCCTTTCTTTCACTTAAAAATTTCGAGTTCTTTACTGAGTTTCAGCTTGATTTGACAGCAGTAGAAGTCTACAGCACAAAATGCCTAGCAGAAGGGCATAAAGAAGAATGCTTAAACCAGTCTTCCAGCTGGAAGAACAGATCCCTGTGGTGCACAGCTCCCCTTGGCCTACCACTCGTCACTCTGCACGCACACTTCTACATCGGCACACACGTACTTGCTGACACACAGGTAGCCTGGATGCAGCTACAGCATATGCTGCCCCTTGTTCCACTAGTAGCTTGGCTTAGAGAAGGAAGCACACAAGACAGTGGACGAAGAGCACAGGGTCACTGGCATCTTTACAGCGAAGCTCTCTAGGAGGACAGAACCACAGGAAACCAGACTTTATCAGTGCTGCCATTCAACAAACATAAAAATGTGAAGTTACTACTTGACTGCTGCTGAAACCATCTGGTTTGGGCTAATTTGTTTCACCAAATAGGATCAGAAGTAGATTTGATTTTGAATCTTAATTATTTCAATCTTATCTCACAGTTTGTCATTGGTAAGGTACTATACGTATTCCTTCTTACAAATAGCACCCTGTCACATTTCACTTGAATGCAAAATGAATAAAAGCAACTTGATTTACTGTCACTGTTATTTTCAGGAAATTAATACACTACTCTTTTAAACACTTAAAAATAACTGCCAAGTCATACATTTCCTGACAAGTAGATGGAAGACGCAAACTAAACAAGTGCCATAGGCTACTTATAGTTAAAAATCTTTGCTTTTAAATTAGATGCTCATTATGATACAGTATATATAAATGTCTAAATGCAGAAGTCAGCCTTAAAGTTGGCACTG
Organism: Burhinus bistriatus; assembly: GCA_013397275.1. Lineage (NCBI taxonomy): Eukaryota > Metazoa > Chordata > Aves > Charadriiformes > Burhinidae > Burhinus > Burhinus bistriatus. Next base: position 260,061 of record VYXH01004079.1, read on the forward strand.
CCGGAGACCAGACGCAGAACCAAGTCTGGCATCAAATCCCTGCATAACGTCCAAGCAGATGAAAGCAGTAATCCACAAGCCTTCAGAATTCTCTCAAGTTTTGTCATTTTAGTTTATACCTCAAAGACTCTATGAAACAGCTGTTGGTCTTTTGAGTATTATGAGAATCTTCTTTCTTTTTATTTCCAAAAGCCAACAGCCTGCAACCACCTGAGAAGTTTGCTAGAGTAAAACCAACGTACACTGAGGCTTCTATATTGCAGACATCACCTACATTTAAATGGCCTGTTTGTTCTGCTTGGAGGAAAACACTAAGAAAAAAATGGTTCTTTCAAGTTACGAAACCACAAACTATCCCATATCTCAAGTGTATATAGCTATCGTGACTACTAAAATCATTTTTGACAGCTTCATAGGAATGACTTACTTTCAAGCTGTTATTTTGCATCTCACATTTTTCATCGGCATTAAATTTTCTATTTGTCCACCTTTCCAAGGAGAAGATCAAACCTAATACAGTTTTCTCGTACACAACTCCCATGTATCCAAATTCCATTTGTTTTCTCTTACTTTTTTTTGTGCTCAAGACAACCACATCTGTACAGAAACTGTTTTAGCAACTGATTCTAGCTCCAGTATTGGTAGTAGCCACAGAACGGGTTTTCAGACCACTCTTGTGCAAGGTAGAAGTGCTTATGCAATAGCACAGCCACAGCATCCAACACACAAAACCCACTTTGGATGCAAACAAGCCACTATCACAGATTTAACATTTTCAAGATGCTTACTGAACTATCTTCTAAGACTCAAATTTGATGTTCTGCTTTAAAATAAAGGAATATAATTAGACAAAAGACTTAACTATCACTGGTTTTTTATTTGGATCTGTACAGAATGGTACTGCTTCAATAATTTGAAGGACAGTTCACAATCAGTATTATCATGTTGCCATCTCTGCTGCTTTTTCAGAGTGTTAAAGAAATTTAAATCCAGTATCTTCAAGTTTATGTCCACTACACTCTTCTTGATTTTAGCTTTTTACACTTTAATGTTTCGACAAGTGCCTGTTAAGCATACAGATAATATCTTTCTCAATCCAGAGGTGAGACTCACCAAACACTCTAAGAACACGAGTGTGGCTAACAGAAATCAACCTGACCAGACAGTCACAAGATCTTGGAGGGCTTTTCTAGCACCCTGTAGTTTTCTCCACATAGTGTCCCCAGCGAAACCTGCACCTTAATCACTGTCTGGGGAATATGTTCCCCTGAGGTCAATAACTATCCTCTCTCTCTGCTGACAGCTATGAACAGCCTTTTTATTGACTTGATTAACAACTTAACAGAGGCAAACAACAGACTGATACCGAGGGAACTGACATAGTTCATATTCATGTTACTGCTTTTCAAAACAAAACTGTTCCAAAATTTACAGGAAAACACATCTCAAAATTCATCACATTTAAAATTACAGTACTTTCTCTACATATTGGAGCCAGCTTCAGTCTAGTTAGCTTTGGTGTTAGCAACACTTGACAGCATGCAGCATCAACACGGACTAACCATACTGTACATAAACCCTGAATGATTCCCATAATCTGCCGTGAGACCTCTGCATTAGCATTAACATTTGCACCCAAGCTAAATACTTGTGTGCCAACTCCAACATTCATACACACACCCCCAAAGTCACATTTACAGTCAACCAACAACGGGAAAGAAGTGGCTTTTCAAAGGCATTGCTTTCTCTTAACACATTACAAGTCATACAATTAGTGCTGCTTTCCCTCCTCTCCCCACCCAAGCTGTGTCCAAATCTTTTTAAGTAACTTGTGGAGTAAACTAGATTTAGTGTCTCTGATTTACTGTAGCAAGTACAATAGCATTTGGAGCCACCTACTGAGTATTATTAAATATAACTAAACAAAAATATACAAGTCAGAAAGAACATAGATTTATACAGCTATCTTCATACCTGTCTGTAGCAGTTTTGTTTTTTCTTTTTATATTACAGCCTCACTGATGTTGTTTTAAGAAGATCTAATCCCACGTGTAATTGGATCTATTTATCAGCATTAGATTTACCTAATGTGTCATCACGGAACAGCTTTTATCAAATATCACCACTTATCTAGTAAGCAATATTCCCATCTGCTGAGTAGAAAAATATTATGAAAGCTATACAAGAACAGCTGCAGAATGTCAGATAATCCAGGAGAAATGTATAAACGTCAGACAAGAACAGAGGTTCCTCTGCTAGCAACTTTCACTGAAATTAAGGACTACCAGGCAACTTCTAAAATGCCTCACTTTGGCGTCACTTTCTTCCAAGATGATGATATTTGTATTCAAGTTTTTAGCAAGTTAACCGGCTGAGACTGAGTAAGCTACCCTATTTACACGCTAATTAAAAAAAAAAAAATCTGAAACAACACCAGTAAGCTACCCTGCTCTCTACAAATTCTGGAAAAATTGATTTTTCCCATTTATCTACTAAAGTTCTTCTATAAATTTATTGGACTGGCCTAGTTAGCAAGTCATGGGAAATTTATTTGAGCTTTAATTTTAATAGCACATCATTACCCAACATCAAGTAATCCCTAAAGGGACACACTTGTACTTTTTAGGTCACTGAGGTATTTTGCCTCTTGCTGTTGACAGCCTACATTCAAGATACAGTCAAACACCAGTATTTAAATGCATTTTTTTTCTCCAAATTGACTAATTTCTTTCAGCTGTCACTACTGTAGTCTCCTTTCAGTGCTTACTGGCTTACTCCCATACCAGATCTCAAATTAGAAAACTTTGTATTCATTGAAGTGTCTAAATCACCTTGGAATAAGTTCAAGGTAGATTAATGTACATTTTGTCAAACAGTCATCTGTCAGAAACTTCAATCTGACATGTGGAGATATTTTGATTTCACCATAACACACATTAAATGACACACCTGCAGTTACAGAAGAGATTCTGCCCAGCTACCCCATTCACACAGACAACAGCCTGTACAACTCAAAACTGAAGAACTGGCTATTACTCAGCTCTTCTCAAGCAGGTCTTTCCTTATTTAAGTGAAGATAAAAAGTAATCTTATGCATTCCATAATCTAATACAAAAATCTCACCCCCATCAGCTCAGAAATACAAGAGCTTTCCAGTTTGCATTAGTGTCGATTGGTTTGCCCAGTAAATAAAATACTTAATATACTTTTCTTTTACCAGAATCATAGACTGTCAACGTACCTTATCTTAACACCACTGCATGAAATACTCCCAATTTTATTTCTGCCGCACTGATTGGCATGTATGCATGAACGCCAATTCAAATGGGACATCATGTCTTGCATTACCTAAAACTGCACAATCAAGTATCATAAGTATCCTACCCTTATCATACAGATAATGCTAATGATCCAGTTGAGGAAAGAAGAAACAAAGCATGCTCTGGAAAAGTATTTTCTAGAGGTTGTCTAAACACCACGAAGAACAACAATGAGACTACATTAAAGCCACTAAAGTTTCCCTGAAACACTACAGCAACTAAAATGGACCAGTACTCAGAGTAGGCACTTAAAAGCAAAACAGGAGCCCCCAACTGTTTATGTTTGTATGCTGACCAGTTTTAAAACACACCTAATGCTCCATTTTAAAAGCTTTTGTCAGATGATTTGGAGAGGATTATCAAGTGAGCAATTAGTACATGCAGTTCACATCCACTACCACATCAATTAGCACCGTAAATCAAACCAGCAACCTTCTAACTGAATTCACTATTATGCAGGAAGCAACATGTTCTAGTAAGCAAAATATTCTCAGAGAAGCACTGTCTTTTTGTAAGTCATGTAGGTCTTCTGACTTCAGCTGAAATACTAGCTTTAAAATGCATTAAGTAGTTACCAAGGCAGATGTCTGCTGTAAGTATTTGTTCATCCAATCTGGCCAGCATTGTTACCCAGATGATTAACACATACCACTTCCCTCTCAGAGGTTATGCACCTATGTATTCAGTGCATCTTTTGCCTCTAGCAAGTTGTGTCCTTTTGGTCAGCTCTGCCCTACTCAAATTTATTTTTTCAAGATGTCAGTAGCAGTATCCTTCCATCCATAAAGTAATGCATTGTTATACATCTAGATGCTATTAAACGCTGCAATATCACAGCAATGAAGTATTTTTGAAGCTTAATTAATGCAGGTTAAAATTAGAATTGTACTTTGCATGAGAAAAGTAATGAAATGGGACTAAATAGATGAGTTGCTAGTGGGTATCGGAATAGTTTTCCACAGTTCGTTTCTATTCCTTCCTGCTTTCATTTACTCAACTCCAAGGGTAAACCTACAGATTCACGTTCAAGTAACAGAATTGCCATAGAAAAGTGATAAATGACTATAGTAAAGTCCCACATGCAGTAAGGCTGCAGCTATAGATTTTCTTCATTGTCAGAGCATACCAGTAGCATTGTCAATTTTTACAGTTTCATACAACGCAAAGTAGCTGCCTGTCATTGTCACCATCCTGTGCAGAGGGATCAGAAGCTTGCGCAGATACCCACAGAAGTCTTTCAATCCCATGCTGAAACAGCAATCCAAAACAAATGTTCTAGGAGCAATGTATTTTGAAGGAATACTATTACTGAGCTCTATTCACAGTAGAAAAAAGAAAATAATCCTATTAAGACTTTAGGGTGTATTGAAAGTACTAACAAAGCTTTAGTATAAAAGCATTTTTAAACTCTACTACATCATTGACTTTATGTTCATGAAAGCAAAGGAACATTATTTTCCTTCACTGTCATTATTTATTAGTTTTGATAGCTGATACTTGTAGCCTTGGCAACACTACCAGTAACACCTAGCCAGAAATAGAGATGGCGCAATTAATAACAAAACAAACAGTTTTAATTGCTTTCTCAGAATTCTCACTATCAAATGCCCATATCTATTAAGATTTTCCAAGCTATCATTTAAGTTTTAGTGCTAAACAGGGAAGTTATTCAGATAAGAGATACATAGCCTATCTTTCTCTGAAGAACCTGACTCCTGTTTTATAATATGCCTCCAACAGTAGCTAGAACAGCGATATGAAGCTGTGTACCAATTTACTGATCATGCACACATGGTCCTATCTCCAACTTTTGCCTATTTCTTAGTAGGCCAAATTTGTCATGTTCTTCCAAAAGCATGATGCCTTTGCCTGAACATAGAAGTCTACCAAATCTACAGGTGATCACGACCAGTACAACTACCACAACAGAATACTATGGCAGAAGTATCAGTTGTTATTTAATCTTTACCTCACTTGGTTATTTACTGCATAGAGGATGGGGTCAGACAAAAACAAAAGAAGAAACAACAATATTCAAATACAAGAATCCAATGCCAGCTCAATTACTATTACTATCCAATGTCAGCTCTTCATACTATTTCAACATTACTAAAGGCTTAGTTTTCAAGAGACCTTTTGTAACCTGCACAGTCAGCTCGACATTTTGAAAGCAATACAGGTAATTTAGTAGGCCAAGTTCACAACAAGAAATGCTGTAGGTTCCTACTGCTATAGTTGGCTTTGTGCTTCTCTTCACTGCATTAGTGTGTTACAACAGCGTGTCCATGAACTTTATTATCCCAGCCCAGAGGCAGCGCAGTTTTGATCGGAGATGCCAGCTAACTACTCCAGGCCTTAAGGCTTGCACTCCACCTAACAGTGACTCCATCGAAAGGAACAGGTTCTGACAGCACAGAATACAGAAGCATATTAATGATTTTATTCCTGTGCCAGATGGCCATTTCAGTATCTTAAGATCACTGGGTTCATTTGCATCAGACTCTGATGAGAACACAGGTGATCCTACACTCAAATGTAACTACTTTCGTGTGCCATTAGTGGGAAATGACATCTGCTGTCCAGTACCATGCTGTGGTTACCCTAAGAACTACTATTCTGTGTACAAGCTGTCTTTCAACAATGAAATGTTGCATTAAAAAATATAAAAATGCAAAGTAAATGTATTCAGATAGACAGCTAAAGTCTAACATCTAATATGTCTTCCTGCTACACTCGCTCTTCATGTTTGTACAAATTCATATACCAGTCACCTCCTTATTTAAGGTCCTGAGACACCTTTCTTGGATTACTGACCAAATGATACAAAAAGCCTTCCTTTTGGTTCACAACTAGTTAACTCAGATACACAAGCATTTGCAAAGTTAAGTGGTATACATTTAAATGATTGCTGTCTCGGCACCAGGAGTGCCATGCTTTTAGCATATTTCCTCTAGAGAACACAGTTGCTGCGATACCTAAAAGACAGGCTTCCTGGCTGCTCTCCTGAGCATGGGAAGTTGAAGCAGTAAGATAATGGAAATCACACGTTTGTACACTACTGTATCTGTTTAATGAAGCACTGAGAGTAAGTTACAGGATGCTAAAAATCCTGCAAAAGTGACTATCTTGCTGTGTCGTCCTCCTGGTTATGTTACTCAAAAATACAGTTGCAAAGCATAAATAGAGTGGTCTAAAATAACAGAAAATTTACTAACAGGAAGAACTTCATCTGCAGCTTTAGTTTAATAGATAATATAAGAACTATCAAGTTCAAGTCAAAGTAGATCTTCCTACAGGTTTGTCGCTGATGGAGTGATCCACTTCATTCGCAGGAGAGAAGCAGCAATGTATTTATTGATATAAAAGTGCGATTGAACAAAGTTTGATAGTAGATGTGACAGTGGTGTAACAAGATTCAATGGCAAGGGACACTTGGTTATTTACTGCATAGAGGATGGGGTCAGACAAAACTGTGAGGGAGACCCTCCCATTGAGTCAAGGTTCAAAGAGGACCCCCTTGCTTTCTAAACTCCTTCTCAGAGAGGAGTCTAGGTGCAGCTGGATCCAATCCTAGTCCCAAACTTGGTCAACGGTTTATATATAAAGGATTATACGTATACAATCAACCTAAGCTATAATCTTAGTGACACTTCAAAGCTTGGCATGCTATTAGCCACTTGCCAAGGATCTCTTGCGGCAAGGAATCTCTCAACCTCAGGGAGTAACCTTGAGGGGCATCTCTACTCATGGGGAGACACTGGCATGTAGCCCACTGCCATGCAGGAGAGCTCCAAGGGCTCTTGGGCTGTTGACTATTTATAGGTGTAACATGGTTGACTTATAGTCATATTTACATATCAACCACAGTACCAGTATTGTGGTTAGGTGGGTATGTTGATCAAGTTAGCTCTTGGCTACTGTGTTGTTACCTGTCTCCCCCAATCCACTTTGAGCCGGATGCAGCCATCACAACCAAATGCACCCATTATGACCACTAGGGGTGGTTATCACTTGAGCAGGGTTATGAGAGATGAAGGTCATCTTGGGGCAGGGAAAGCACACCCTCACAAGGTTTCAAGTTAAATTGTGTCAACCATTGATTTGGTCTAGGCTGTAAACAGTCCTTCAATCCCTTCAAAATGATGCAAAAAAGTGAAAAATTTGCATCTGAAGCTTTTCATAAATAAATAGAAATACAAAGCAATACAGCTAAAGCTATAGATTCAACACCAGTATTTTTAAGAGCCACTTTGCTTGCCTGTACTTTTCTGACATACAGAAGGGAAAATGATGAAACAAAATAGCTGTCTAATCATTAGATTTACATTCATTATCCAACTATGTAAACAAATAAAGCTACTAAACAAGACACTGAAATTACACATCTCATACACATTAACCCTGTATTTTCAGTACTTGCTTCCTTAAGTGGTTAACTGAAGCTTACTTAAGCAACAGGAAAAGAAAAATGAAAAACCAAGTCATTGACTTGGTTTGAAATGCGCTGCCATCTTAACACCCTTCCATTTGTACCATTGTACAGGCTCGAAATATGGTATTAGTCAGAACCCTGAAATGGCATTAATGAGGTTGAATATGCACATACTGGTTATGTAACGCATCTGCTTTCATCCACTTTTAAAAAAAAGACATTAAACACTTCCAGAGGGCTTTGGAATTGCCAGCTGCCCACAACAGACTCACTACCAATGCGGGAACTTGACAACCCCCCCTCTTTCCACCTTAGAATTAGAAATTTACAACAAACTTCCTAAGAAGCCATAGGTCCCTGGTATCCCAAATATGTCTAAGTGAGACCACACTGTTACTTTATTTCTAACACTAGTCACAAGATTCATGCAGGATTTAAAACCTATCACAATTACAACAGAAGTACAAATTAATTGCAAACAACTTTAGATCAATAGTTCTGTCCAGAAGACTAAGAAGTAGTTGAAAAGTCTTTCCATATAGACAGAACTGACGTGTTCCCGATTTCATAAAATCCTTTTAAAAGCTTAACCTCATCACTCAAAAAGCTATTCAGTGCCCTCTACCCACAGGCTGGAGAGTTTATGACTGCAGCCAAACCATATCTTTTCACTGCATTTAAATGCTAAATTTTCTAGGACAGCAATAGGGTTCAATACCAACCACTTAAAACCCCCAAAGGTATGAACATGAATGTTGCTAGTAAAGCATTAAGTATAACACACCCCACCAAGGCCACGTGTGGGTGGAGGCACCCAGGCACACAGGCCAAGCTTCTCTCCTGCATAAGAATGGGCACAACTCATCACACCAGTGTTCTCAGTCTGGGCTGGGGGTGGGGGGAGGAGCAGGTCCCAGTACCATCCCCAAACCAAACCGGTCTGAGCCTCCTGCTCCAAGTTGGTGCCCCAGTATTTGGGATCTTTGGCCTTCACCCTTTGTTATTCCAGCTCGTGCTCAGGCAGTGGCTCCCGCAGGGCATCCACTCACCCTCACCATGGGGCCCCATGTGTACATCTCTCTCCATATACAGATGACGTCCATGAAACCATACGTAAGTCCTGACAGTACAGAATTCCCAGAGGTCTTCAAATCAAAAATTAGCAGCATCTCACAACTTGTCCTTGTACCATGAAATAATTGAGCAAAGGTGGTACCAGATGTGGACAAGTGAGAATACAAAAGAGTTTACCCACGGTTCTTGTCCATACAGGTGATGTGAAGTACAAACAGTGCTTAAAGGTAGTCAAGGACAAAAACTAATATTACAGATACTACAGATAAATCCCTCATTCCCACAGACATTAGGATTATCAAAACTATTTAATACAATACTTTCTCTCTCAGACTAGGGTAACTTTATCCACTGTAGATTACTAAGTAATATTTTTAGATTTTTTTCTGCAAATGATGTAAAGCTATGTGTATGAAGGTCAGAAAGAATACCCTTAACATAAAAACTAACAATTGCAGAAACCGATGTTTGAAATGCACTGTCAGCAGAAGGTCACACAGTTGAGATGTAACTGAGTTCTCCACTGCAGCTACTAAGATTTTTGGAGCTTACATTACCTTTTCTTCAAAGATTTGCCAAAAATATCAACGCTGCCATTTACCTTGCTTATTGGTAAGGACAAAACCAATTCTCAACTGTGATGCAGTGAAGAACAGAGTATTCCCAAGGTCTGAGGAGAAGTTCTTAATCTGCCTGGCACTATTCCCAATCTCCATCATTCTCCCAAAAAAGTGGGGGTTTTAATTTCACTTATAACTGTCATAGTACAGTATGTTTGTAACTGCATCCCTTAATACTTGCAATTAATGAAATACATCATATTCCCACATCAGTTTTCAACATGTGATCCAGGTGGTAAAGTTAAGACTAAGACCATGCATAGCTCAAGTGTCAGATAATATACCTTATTAGAAAATAAATCTTGTGAAGACACTTAGCTTGAGCACCTATGTTACCCTTAGGAAATGGGAATTGCCATTTAGGCCTTAGCAAAGTACAGTGCAGAACATAAACACAGCCAACCAACTTTACAAGGTGTGTTTCCTTTTCCCAAGTGCCTGAGATCAGCCAAAGCAAATTAAATGTCCAATCTGCTGCACTGCTGAGTGACCCCTCTTATTAGTGAGTAAGACTCATTTGCCAATTTAAATAGAAATAAAAACAGTGATCTGTATACACAGCAGCATGAACTCTTATTTCAGCATTACTGCATGCTGCTTTAAACTAATCCCCCAAAGCAAACCGTGGGAGAAGCTCGGCACACTCCCTGAAAAACCTACAGCCTCACAACACATTTGTTCCACAGCATGCCTTCCTCTTTGCCTCAGGAAAACAAGTTATCCTCAGAAGTTAATGGTTTAAGGCTTTCCTCCCAATTTGTAACTTTTATGCACTTACTCAAAAGCATCTGATAAATAATTGTGCAGCTTTTGCCGAGAATAGCAATGAATCATACAACTTAAAGCCAGAAAGCACAGTCACTTCAACTTGGAATACAACATTCCGGAAACTTAAGACACAACTATCAAACCAAACTTTTTGCTCACATGCAAGTAAAGCAAAGCATTTGAATTTTTTGGTTGTTCATATGAAGTCTATTATCTTCCATGTAAAAAAGAAATGTCTTTCCATTTTGATACTACCCACTAAAACTACAAAATACATACTGTGTTTCATCCATTTGTCCACACTGGAGGTCTACAGAGAGCAAGACAGAATCACAGCAGAAAAATGCTACCTTTTAGCTAGGTTAACATTCAACTCAGTACACAACGTTGCACATGCACAACTAGTAGAAAAAGGCCCTAAGAGACTTGTTCAAAACTCATTGCGCTGGCTCTTAAAAGCAACGATCACTACCCAAGCCAAGGTATATTGTGTATATGCAAGCTCAAAATTTACCTAGGTACACTTATACACTAGGTATAGACAATGTGTTCAGATTCCCTACATCTGAATCACACAAATTTAATCCCCCAGCAAACAACAAAAAAAGCACACTCCCAGCATGCTCTGTCATTGCCCTCTCTCCCAGAAACAAGATGGCTGTTTGGAGAATCAGTTTTATCATTTCAAATCATATAGTTTGATCCACAGTTCAAAAAGGCACAATGATAACAAAAGCTTTGAATAACAAAATCTTGCTATTAACATTTCAAGATGCAATCATCATATGCAATACTTAGGGTTTTTCAGCTTTGGTCATTTATGCCTAAATATCTGAACTATACCATCATTCTTCTGATGTACTGAAATAATACAGCATATACCCAAACTCCCCTCCTCAAGAGTTTGACTTAATTATTTACTTGCATGGAGGTCCCCAGATCCTGGATCTCGTAAGTCTGTTTCAACAAAATAGCTAAGTAAAAGAAGTGACTGGTATTCAAACAGTTTTCAGAGTGACTATCATTGTTTCCAGGTTGCAGCTTGATATAATTCTTTGCCAAGTCTTGTACTACAATCAGCTTTTGCTCCTTGTCATGAGCTATTTGTAGAGGAAAGTTCACATTATTAAGAGGCTAGTACACAGCAGTGTTTCACCCTCATCCCTAAGCTGGCAAGTTAAAGCAAAGCCAACTATTAATGATACTCCTTCCATAAGTATGAGGGCATCGAGCGCAACCTCAGTACGCTTGCAGACGACACCAAGTTAGGCGGGAGTGTTGACCTGCTTGAGGGTAGGATGGCTCTACAGAGGGATCTGGACAGGCTGGATCGATGGGCCGAGGCCAATGGTATGAGGTTCAACAAGGCCAAGTGCCGGGTCCTGCACTTGGGTCACAACAATCCCATGCAGTGCTACAGGCTTGGGGAAGAGTGGCTGGAAAGCCGCCCAGCAGAAAAAGGACCTGGGGGTGTTGGTCGACAGCTGGCTGAGTATGAGCCAGCAGTGTGCCCAGGTGGCCAAGGCGGCCAACAGCATCCTGGCTTGTATCAGGAAGAGCGTGGCCAGCAGGACTAAGGAAGTGATCATCCCCCTGTACTAGGCACTGGTGAGGCCACACCTTGAGTACTGTGCTCAGTTTTGGGCCCCTCACTACGAGACAGACATTGAGGTGCTGGAGCATGTCCAGAGAAGGGCATCAAAGCCGGTGAAGGGTCTAGAGCACAAGTTTTCTGAGGAGCAGCTGAGGGAACTGGGGTTGTTTAGCCTGGAGAAAAGGAGGCTGAGGGGAGACCTTATTGCTCTCTACAACTACCTGAAAGGAGGTTGGAGAGAGATGGGGGTCCATCTCTTCTCCCAAGTAACAAGGGATAGTGCAAGAGGCAATGGCCTCAAGTTGCGCCAGGGAAGGTTTAGATCGGATGTTAGGAAAAATTTCTTCACAGAAAGGGTTATCGAGCATTGGAACAGGCTGCCCAGGGAAGTGGTGGAGTCATCATCCCTGAAAGTATTTAAAAGACGGGTAGATATCATGCTGAGGGACATGGTTTTGTGGTGGACTTGGCAATACTAGGTTAAAGGTTGGACGTGATGATCTTAAAGGTCTTTTCCAATCTAAAGGATTCTATAATAGGGAGCCAAAGAAGGCTGATCATTGATGTGCCTGCCATTTTTCTATCATCAGGTAGGAGAGAACAGGTACATTACGCAGAAAACACAGCTGTAGTCTTACATGTCACAACAGCAAACAATGCTTTTACAGTACATTCACTTTTCAACTCATTTATCTCAGATTTCAGTAGCAACAGAAGCATTAAAGTACTATTGTTACCTCAACCCCAAAATTGAGTGTAACTTCTCCTACAAGATAGACCCACAATAGCATTGCCTCCCCAACATAATCGATACCAGCATTTAAGGAGTCGCAAATTTAGAGGGGTCCATGAAAAGAATGGCCACAACAGGTAGTAACACCAAAGTGGAGTCCCCCATCAGTCAAGGACAGATGCCTCTAATGCACATGCACTTCAAAGAGTTTTAGCTCCAGCCTAAAGTACTTTATTTTCAAGAAACAGTACTTTTAAAAGTGAGTGAAGAAAAAATAAAGCAAGGTGTATACCTTCTACCATTTTCTCCCACCCACTCCCCCCGTGCACCAGGATCTTTGTACTGCCCTGAATAAGTGATTTCCAAGTATACAAATCTCATATTTTCTCTAAGACTTAGTTTGTATCTAAAGTCCCAGTACTGAAGAAAAATATTTAGTAACCATAATTTTTAAACTCAAAGTAGCATTCACAACACCCTTTTCAATTTTTTTTTTTTCTTAATAGGAAAATTAGCGTAGAAATCACAAGATGCACTAGAACACAGCAGTTCATAACTCAATGATGTCTGTTATGGTGTCCATAAGAATTAAAGCAATAACCTCCCCCTAGATAAAAAAATAAAATCAGGTTTTCTATTCATTTAGAGAGGGAAATAACACACACACACAAAAAAGCACAGACCACAGGGAAGATCTTTACATTACTCACAAGGCACACTGAAGCCAGTATCTTAAGCCTCAGCATTGAGGTTCTGTTTTACTAGTAGAGGATTCGAGATACTCCCCACCCTCTCCAGTTAGGAAAAATCTGCTCAAACCCCATAGTGAAGAAGAATGTTTTGATGGGCTTGTCACTGTGTAAAATGATAACAAACTATTTCAGATGCTCAATGTCCGCTGCATTAGTATCTGTTAGTAATAAATATATTAGCAAAAGTGTTCTTATGGACTATCAGCCAAGAAGACATTGACACTGTTAAACTGTTTTTAAATCCCTTCATGAAGGATCAGAAATTAAATTTTCAGACTGCTTCACTTTCTTTCCCTGGTTTTGCATCATTCTTAAAGTTTTATAAGAACACAAAGCTAGTCTCAGTCTGGATGACAGAAACATTCAGCCGTTACCTACCCTTACTTATCTACATGCACACCTTAAGACCACCGTACCTTGAAAACCCAAGATGCTTGCAGCAATTTAAAGACTGCTGAAGTCAATTCATGTTGTCTTCTCCCTGCTCCTAAGCACACAACATACTTGATATAAGAACTGTTGAATACTGATCAAGTACTGAAGCATCTACTGGCGCAACTAAGCTTATAAACTAATGAACATGTGAAGACAGTTTTTACTACACAGTTAACTTACATAATCTAAAATTGTTTGGCTACTTAGTCTGAATTTCATATAAAGAAAATAGAATGGAAGTGCATGCTTTTAAATTATTGACTTTGCAACTCTGAAATGCAAGAACCTGAAAGTAATCCATTTTTCGCATTTTTATCCAGTGAGGAAAAACTGATGAACTAATATCACACAGACCTGTTTTACCCAGTACCACATCTAATTTAGAATAATACAAGGAAAGAAATCTGTGCAAAAAATATCAACGTGTCAATTTAGGACCCAATTTAGGAACATTTAGCAGTTGCTCTCTTAGGATTAGATACAATTCATACACTTGAATATAAAGAATTGCTGCTGCTGAAAGGCCAGTTTTAATTTCACATGATTCCAACAGTCATTGGTCCAGCAAGTATGCCCAGACACTCCTATAACACAACTCAAAATCTAAAAAAACAGTTTACTTTGCAAATAAAATCCTAAGTGTTGGTAAGACAGTGCCACTCTATGCTGAAAAGAAAATTCTGAGTATAAGTAATAGCGTCTCTACTTCATTGAAGTAAGTCTCAAATTGCTTTAGATTCCAACTATGATGTTCTCCAGATCCGTCAAACCTCTCTTGAGCAGGAAAGTATTCTTTGAACTGTTCAAGGAGCACATGTTCGTTGGAGTTATGTTTTAAAGCAGCCTGAACTAATGAGACTGTATCATTTTCTTTTAAAGAGTACAGTTCTCCTTCTGCTGGAAAGAATTATTGCAGCAAAGAGTTACTCAATATTTTCTCACGCCAGCCACATGCCAATCACACCACGATTCCCTGCTGTCAGTGAAAAAGCTGAGCACCTTGCACTCAAAAGGTTTTGTAATTTGGGGGGTACCATTAGAACACTGAACACTTCGCAGCAAAACTGGACTGCAACAGGTGCAAAACAAATGACTATTTCTAAGTTCTACATGCAATATGGCATTACCACATAGGTTTAAAAGCTGGTATCAGTGAGAAATAGTTAGACAACGGAGGTTTACCAAAAATAAAACCTGGTAGAGTTGTAATCTAAAGGAGTGAGATGTTATTTTTTGTAAATATATGTACTTTTTAATACTTAAGAGAGTTAGCTGAAGAGTCCTCAGAACAGCAAAAAGTTAAAATATACACTTTTTCTAGATAAATTTTTCCCATGAATCAGATCTACTGGTTTCATGACTCAGTGTCCAATGTAAGTTAGACAGCAAATTGTCTATGAAAATTTTACTCATTGGGTCCGCTTTTGAAACACATTTGTAGGCTGCTATTTTCATTTTAAAGTCTTTGTGATTGACAAGTGAACTGAGCTACAGTTAGGCAACACAAATCATCAATACATGAAAAGACTAACACAAGTCACATGCTATGAAGATAATGACATATAGTGCTTCACATCCAGTGCTTCACATCCTCCTCCCACTTCAACACAAACTTGGCTGTGTCACCATATCCCAAGCATGTTATTTAAGAAACATATTTTATACCACAAACATGTATTAATTACCACTTAAAAAAACAAAACAAAACGTTCTGCTGAAGGCATCATCTGTCCTGCAGAAATCCAAACATCAGTAGCACTGAGAAAGGAATAGTGGTGTCTGTGCCATATCCTTCCCACAATACATATTAATAAGTTTCCATCTCTTCAGCGAACGAGGAGAGCAAAGGGGAAGGACTCCCAAGAGGGGACAACCCAGACTCCAAGAAGCCGACAACTATGCATCGTAATTTCAATAAAGTGACTACTACAACAGAGAATCTGCACAAAACTCTACCACATAGTTGGATGCAGAGACTTAGCTGGGGACTATGTTCTTTAATAAGTGACAGGCACTGCCAATCTCAGTGACTCACTATATAAGACACTAAAGAGGGGTTTTTTGCCCCCCGCCCATAAAATGTTAACAGTATTAAACATTATGTCTGTCTAGTCAAGCTGCATTGCTTCAGAGTCAGACAAATAAAGCAGTCTTTCAAGTAACAATCTCAATAGCAGCTTTTCCAGCAGGACTTTTTTATTACATATAATTTAAGGACAAGATAGACCAACAACACAAGATGGTTTTAAGCAACTATTTCAGCTGCTGTACATCATACTCTGCTAGCCTTCCAAAATAGCAGCAGACTATTTCAATTGCAAAAGCACACAACGCAAAGCTTAGAAAGTTATCACGCAAAATAACTCAAAGATTTCTCCTTAAAATACATATTCTCGGCCAATACTGTTTGCTCTTTTTAACTCCAGTGACAGTTAAGAAAAATATCTGCAGAGGTCCTAATACTGACAAATTTTCCTTATTTTGCACATCCTAAGCAGTTCAAGAGTCTCTGCAGTGCTCCTCTGGGGACAGATGCACATAAATCTAAGCTTAGAAGACTGTTATCTCCATCTTGCCTTCAAACCTGTTTTTACGCTGCTGCATAGACAGACTACTGCGCTGTAATCCAGTTGTACATCTTGTTTACCCACTTAACACCACCAAAGCGGAACCTGTACTTTAAACGTCTCCATCAGAAACTGTACAGAGCACCCAAGAAAATCTCATTTTCTCCAACCATTCCGCAGGCAAAGTGAGCACCATTCTTCCCACCTTAACCCAGTCCTAACAAGACTGCTGCTCTGCCTGCACGTCAGCAGCAGGCAAGCAGCAAAACAACTTCTCCCCGCAGCGCCGAGTGCCCCTCTCCAGCCGCGCTCTCAACAAATTCACCTCTCGCTTGACGGCAATGGAAACCCACACCGAGGGGCCGCCCTGGGCATTCAGTGCGGAGGAACCGATGGGGAACAGGCCAAGGCGCACACACGCACTCCCCCCCGAAAAAAAGCCTGCCAGGGGGGTACGGAGGAAGGGAAGGCAGCCAGGCGGGCGCAGGCAGCTGCTCCCAGCGAGCCCGCGAGTGCCCCGCACGCAGGGCCATGGGCTTGCGGGGAGGAACGGGGGGGGG
>VYXH01004079.1:277188-307421 GCA_013397275.1 Burhinus bistriatus
TCGCCCCGCTACCCCCCTACGTCCTTCTCCTCTGCCCGCTTCACGCTCACGCAGGCCACGCCCCAAGTTACGTCACCGCGCAGGCCGCTGGCCACGCCCAGCACACCTCGCCCGCGCCGTGCCCGCCGAGCGGCACGCTGGGAAATGTAGTCCGGGTGCGCCGAGGTAGCGCGGGGGTCGCGGTCCCCCGTCGCGCGGTGGCGGCGGGGTCGGCCGCTCCCCCGCCCCCCCTCAGGGCGGCCGTCCCCTCAGCACCCTCCGCGGGAGGCCTGGAACGCTGTGCTTGCCCCGCGGGTGGCCCTGTGCGCCCAGCAGCCGCTCGCCCCGCAGGCAAGTGGAGGTAAACCCCCGGTGCGGGGGGCAGGCCGCGGCGCAGGCCGGCCGGCGCCCTCGGGGCCTGGTGGCAGGCGGGCCGGAGGGGCTGCTGGGGAAGCCCCGCACCAGGAGCTCGGGCATGGCCCGGTGGTCCCCTGGCACAGGTGCCGAGCTCCGCACGGCCACTGGAGTCCTGGAAAGGATCAAATTAGGAGGTTTGTGCTTAAAGTGCTCTATCCGAATTACTTAACAGCTGTAATGGTTGCAATAGCTGTGTCGGTGCTTACAAGGCACTAACCTGTGCAAGTCTTCACAAAATTAGAGCTGCATCTCATCATACATCATCAAGCGTGTAAAATACTGGGTTGCCCTGAAAGCTTTGTCACGACCCCAACCAAAGACACAGCAGTATTGAAAACAAGAGCGTTCTCAGTCAAAAAGCCTGGAATAGTCAGAAATATCTCATTCACTCTAGATAAATCATGGCGTAATGAAGCATTGCTATCATTAGCATAAACAATTGTTATTAACAATATCATTTGCAAGCCAGCTATACACAGACCTGGGAATTCACCTCGATGAATCCTTTTTTAGAATCAATATTTTATGGATTTAAACTCCAAAGCTGTAAAATGTGGAGCAATCTTCAATACACAAAACAGTTCAGCATAAGGACACCTTGGTAAGGAATAGCCTAAAGTTTTTGAAAAATTAACGCATTTATCAAATCCATTGATCTATATTTTAAAAAAACCAAAGTGTTTTGTTTTGTTTTTTCTTTAAGTACATCTGGGAATGCAAGTGGTGCATATCATGTGATCTCTGGGGTGGAAATAGCTGTTCTTCTACTGTAACTGAATTCTGTAACTGAATTCTTAACCTGAACAGCTTAACAGAAAAAAAGCTTGGTGAGCTTGGCAGCAAGAAGGAGAATGGGAGTATCATAAAAGACAGTGCTGAATTGTATCATAAGCAGTAGCACTTAGTGTCATAGCAGGCATTTGTTCTCTGGCTTATCTACTGACACTCTGTTGCAGGTCTTCCTTGTAAACCCATGATGACCTGACAGAGCTGAATGAAGGCTGCAGGGAGATCCTTCAATTAATGGCCATGGCACTGCTTCTATCAATCACCTCCAAGTGAATTCTGTCACATAATACATGAGCTATTATGCCTGAAGTAAGCAGTTGCTACCAATTTATGCCATACACATACTATCTGATGTTTAAATAGTCCCAGTAACACGTGGACATTAAGCTTCTTGATGTGATGGCTCATACCAAAAACCAAACTATAGTGGTGACAAAGGAAGCTGTGATATCAGATTGAGTTTTTGGATACTCCTGAGTGTGTTACTTGAAGAACATATGTAGCTGGTTAACAGGAAATAGCTTTCATCTTCACATGTATGTGAAATGAACAGCCTTTATGTCCACAACCAGTAAAGGGGGCAGGGATGGGGCTGAGGGACCTCTGGAGCCTGACCTCCCTATCTGGATCGCTGCTTGTGAATTCTACCAGAAATACTTCTGAGGATGTTATCTGCAGATGGGAACATGGTGGGGACAGAGCAGTGGGGAGGGAGGATATGACACAGTAGCTTGTTATCACATCCCTGGGGTGGTCTCAGTGGTGACTTCCTCTGTCCCCTTGCAGGTAGGGAAGCTGCAACTGGTAAAATGAGCCGATTGTTTCAGTTACCAAAGGGAGCTTATTTTTACCTAGGTAATCACGTACTGCAAATTTTCCCATTCCAATCATCAGATAGGGAAGTCTTTAATTCAAGCTGAGGGACTAAAGCTTTCTCAGCACTGGTTGCTGTCTACTGCAAGAGTTGTCTACTGCTCATTTGAACAGTTGATGGGAAGAGGGCAAATATAGTCATAGATGCCTATGTTGTCTTCCCTCTTCCTTCTCAACAGGAATTGGTATCATTTTTATTAGCTTTCTTGGTTTTATTTTCTAATCCTAGTAGCAAACTTTTGAGTGAACAAAAATAATGCAGGAAGAATATAGTCCCTGCTTCCACTAGTGAGTGCCACTCAGGGTATTAATGAAGATAAAAACTTGTGAGATGTAAGAGGATTTTTGCTTTCATTTACCTTAAACTGTTTGAATAAGCTAATGGTATGTAGAAAGCTAGTAAATGAAAGCTATAATTCTCCCCTTTTCCTCCTTCTATCTTGATCTCAAGCAGAAACATTACCTCGCATTACTTATCTTTCCAGAAAATGCTGAAGTGAGCAGCAGAGCAAAAAGTTAGGCAACAACCTCTGTTGTATCTAGAGCTGATTGTTTCCACTGCTGCTGTACGCTTTTTGTATTCTTCCAGCTCTAAAATTCATGGCAGGCTAAGATGTGGAAAACAACTCTCAGAGTAGTCCCAGCTGTAAATGAATGCAACTACTACACACAAATAATTGGAGCATTAAAACCCTGTGTTAATATAAAGCCTTTCTGTAATACTCTGATCCATAGACCTTCTGTGAAGCTTTTGCTACCCTGATTTTTTTTTCTACATAATAGTTTGTGTGTAAGCTTTGTAAAATTAAAGCAAAATATAAGCTACTGTTGCAGCTTACTTAGATTTCTCATGTAAGCAGGCCATAATAATAAGTAGCATTCTCCTGTGCTAGCAGCTGAGATTAGCCTGAAATGCTGCTTGTGATGCACAGAGCGATGCTGGATACATCTCTTGCTATTAAACTCTGCTCTTTGCTGTTAAACTCTCCTAGAGAGTGGTGTCTAAAGTACTCTGTCATCCTTTATTGTGAATTGTCAAAGAGAATGACTTTGGCACCACTGCTGTGAGCATTAGTGAATCTAGATTTGTTTTTCTTTGGTCTGGGACATGGCTAGCTTGGGCACTTTATAGTTTTTCTGGTTCTGCTTTTGTCAAAGGCGAGATGACCACTGAAATTGGTGCCCGTCCCCGAGTCTGGGGAGGTCATGAGACTCAGAAAATTTTTACAAGTATGGAAAGGCTGATGGGCTTTAAGTAAAGCATACAGAGTGGTCCCAGCCCCAGTGTAGGTTAGCCTTCTGTCACTGGTTTTCCTTTCTGAGGGTGAAAGCTTTCCAAGGGTGAAGCTTCCCACTGCACCACGCTCCCATGCTGCTGGTGCTGTGTTTAGGTCTATAACAAAGTTCCATCTGTGCCAGCCTCCTACTCCTCCTCCCCATCTGGCAAATCCACTCATTGCCGTGACTACAGAGAGCTAAATTGTATGGTTTAATTCTGATTTTGGTACCTTATTCCTTGAAGGTATTCAGTAATGCTGGAAAGCAGCATTGAATCAACATCTCAAACAGCTCTAGCTCCTATCAGATGACTGTGCTTATCCACTTCATGCTATTTCCCATCTGTCTACCATGGCCTAACTCTACAGAGAGCGTAGGAAAGAATTTTGAGGATATGCAATTGATGAACTTGGACTTAAGGCGTGTGGACAATTAAATTTTGCTTTTGGAGCTGAACCTGAATGTGTCAGTCAAAATAAGCAGCAGAGTTTGACCGTAATGGAAGTATGATTGTAGAAAAGATCCACAGAGAAGTTGCAGGCAGGGGTCACAATCCATTAAGCTGATGTTTAAATACAGATCTTGGAAATGGAGAACTCTTGTGGAATTTCCTCACTGCTGAAATGGGAATTAGGCAGGACTAGCTTTTAGTTACTAAACTAGTAGCTGAAGTATTGGGGGGTGGGGGTTGAAAAAGAGAGTTGATGCATTCTATCCTGATCTGTGGCAGGATTTAATATAAATACACTTAAGTATCACAGATAGCTAGACACAGAGGCTCATTTGCAGACCTAGCACAAAGGGGATTAACTGAGAAAACTGAGAACATAAGGACTCCTGGACCATCCAAGGAAAGTTAGAAGTCTAGCTGATAGTTGTAAGCAACATTTCACTTAACTTGGACTGTTTCAGTGTCTGTTCATGATCTTAAACCCTGGCTGTTCCTATGGTTAGTGTTGGTATGAGCAGTGGGTATTTTTTTAATATGCAGGGTGTGCCTGGAAAAATACAGGAGATAGAGTGTTAGAGATACATCTTTGTGCTTACTAATACTGACATTGCCATAAAGACTGAAATCAAACCCATCTGGAAAACAGATATGGAAACATCAAGTTCTCCTGAATTTTCTTTGTCATACTCTGCAGTGAAATGTCAGTATAAAAACTTAAATAGGTTAAGCTTCCTCTGGTAACAAATTGGGATGAAATTCTGTTATTTTACTGGGTAAAGATTTGGGTCAGTCAGTTACTATTACAGAGTGATTAGATTGCTCAAGAGGCTTTGAAACAAATGTAACTAATGAATTAACCTCATTCACAGAGTATGAAATCTGCTCTAGGAGAAATGCCAACTAGTTCAAACAATACTAATTACGGAGTAGCAACAACAAGTGGTTGTTGAATCTGTAGCTCATTCCTCAGTGTTCCTATCATAACTGGGAAAATACTGTTCTGTACCAAATCTGCTTGTAAAAAGGTGGGAAGGCAAAAGCAACCTATGTTTCTGAAGGTGGGAGCACAGATCAAATCCCTTCTACTCAGAAGTGAACTACATACTAGCATTCTGCTGCAGAGCAACGAACTAGCAATAACTGTATGTCTTCACCCTATGGAGAGAGGCATCCTAGAGTCACCTCTCAATTCTAGCCCCAGGGACTTGGATTTTCACTAACCTGAAATTTTTTGGGATGTTAAAATGAACCATGACTAAAACTGCTCAAGTTTTGCCTCCTTGTTAATCTATGTTTCACTGTAAAACCATTTACAGTATTTACAGATTTACAGAATTATTATGTCCATTAAACCAAGGTCATTGTTCAGATCTGGACTTGTGCTGTAGCTTTGCTCAAGCTGATACTGGTCTGTATTCTAATTTTAAAACAGGGGCTTAAAATGTTTACAGTGAAAATAAATGGGTTCTTCAGATGAAGAAAGAAAGAACGTTTTAAGTCCTAAGTTATACCCGTCCCATCCAAAGCTTAGTCAGCTTCATTTCAGCAAAGACTTGAATCGTATGCAGTAAAAAAACTTGTTCAATTGCAGGTTATGGGATATTGGTACCCCTGAGTCAGGTCTCAGCTAACATCCTGAATTTATACCAGGGTGAGCCCAGTGACAGCCTCATATCCCAGTACCTAGATACTCAGCACTTTATTGAGCTCTTATCATGGCTAAATATGATTACACTTGAAGTGTCTCTAAGCCTGTTGATGTTGTCACTTTCTTGACAAAGAATCAATATTTGATTCACCACATAATTCCATGTTAAGCTCAGATCTCACTTCAGCTGTGGTACGCTGGCAGGGCTTTAAAAGTTAGGGAAAATTGTAGGCTCAATTCTTACCTTTGAACTTTCAGACATGTGCTATCGATTTAACACAGAAAAAACATAGGAGAAGTCACTCTAGATTAGTTCAAACTAATCTTTTAGATCAATTACCTTAATTTTTATAAACTTATTACTTGCATAATGCTATAACATCCAGTGATAAGAAATGAAGAAACGGGATAAAAAAATTACATAGTAAGTCAAGACAACTAAGTCTGTCAAAATTGTGACCTGGACGCATTGCTACAAGGATCTATAGGTGACTATCACAGAAGATCATGATCCTAGGACTTTCATAGTGAGTTGTACCTAGTGCTGAGACACTAAGCATGCTCCGTTACCGAAGGTCTAAAGAGCAGTATGGATCTTTCTGGTGTGAGAGAGGTAGTGATCAACCCTTAGTCTTCCCTGTCCCCCTCCCCCCAGAAAAGGAAGGTAGCAAAGGAGTCTTCACAGATGTTGTGCTGCCACAAAGGTTCCCTTCAGTCTGAAGGCAAGACATAAATAAGAAAACGTCTCTTGCTGGTGAAGATCCCGTGTGACTTATTTTAAAAGCATGACATTGTGCAAGTGGCTAACCCAACATCCCCTAATGTGGATCTTAGGTGAGAGATTGCACGGTTTAAATAGCAACTTGAAATATACAGCTGCAGAACATAATTATGTGTCTCAACATTGTCTGGTAAGAAAGCAAAACATTTTATTTGGTGTTATGGGTAGGAGTGTGAGCCATTACTGATTAGTGAAGGTATGCAAAAGAACATGAAAACAAAGATTTGGTGTTATGGGGAGGAGTGTGAGCCATTACTGATTAGTGAAGGTATGCAAAAGAACATGAAAACAAAGCTGAGGATGGTAGTCAGGGCTGGTCATCACACTTCCCTACATTTCAGATGAGAAATCTTGTTCTTTCTGCCCTCGACACATATGTGTGCCATGGCAGGGAAAGTGCTGCCTGTGAATACTAACATCAGAAAAACAGCCAACAGTAGAGCATAGCTTGAGAAGGGAGTAGCAGGGTCTTGACTGTAGCTGTGCAACATGCTGCCTGGCCAAGAAGAACAGTGCTGTCAGGTAACACCAAATTCTGTGGGAAGATGTGGTGGACGTGCA
This sequence comes from Burhinus bistriatus, assembly GCA_013397275.1. NCBI lineage: Eukaryota > Metazoa > Chordata > Aves > Charadriiformes > Burhinidae > Burhinus > Burhinus bistriatus. The sequence goes on from VYXH01004079.1 coordinate 283,966, forward strand.
GAATTGCTCACTTCAATGCTTGTGCTGTCAGGATAGCTATGGGTTCCCAGCAGCAACATCTGGAGTCCAGCCCTACTGCTTGTTACAAACAGGTCTGGCTGTGTACCTGTCCTGGTTCCGGCAGGGATAGGGTTAATTTTCTGGCCCGGGCCACAGGTATTCTCTACCATGTGCCGCCATGCCCAGTCCATAGGGGGGAGCTGGCCGGGGGAGGAGGAGTCAGTCGCCGCTTGGGAGCGGGCTGGGGCTGCCCGGGGTCCGGTCGGTGAGCGCTGGTGCAGTAACCGTGTGTGTACATTCCTCCGTCAGTGTATTGTTCTTGTTGTTCTCCTTTTTCCGTTGCTGTTGTGTTAAACTGCCTTTATCTCAATCCATGAGTTTTGCCTTTTTCTTCTGGTTCTCCCCCACTGCCGTGGGGGTTGAGCGAGCGGCCGCCGGGTTCTTTGTTGCCAGCTGAGGCCAAACCAGGACAGTACCAAAGACAGTAGTTCTACTGATGTTGTTTACTCGTGTATGTATTTGACATCAGTGTAACTTGAAATTGCCTTTCTTCAGAATTTGCCCTTCAAAATCAGTGATATTTACCTGGCGTAGTAACTCCAGCCCTTCAGCTTTCCCACATGAGAAATTCTTCCACGGGATGACTTGCATACTGTAGCAGCACAGTTGGCCTCCTAGTCCCCAGTGGACAGTGTTCTTGAACACTGCACTGTCAGAAAGGCCTCCCTAAAGGGCTGTCATCTAGGACATGGTCGCCACAGAAGCTGGTGGGATTTACTGTGTGTATGTGTGAGTTCTTTGAGCTGCTTAACAGCTCGCTGATAACAACTCACATTTTTTCAGCTCAAGGAGTGTCCTGGCAGAGACAGAGCTCCCATGGCCTGCTTGCACTGCAGCGTGGTCTGTGGAAAGATCCCACGAAGAATTCCCTGGAAAGGATCTGGTACTCACTGCTTGTATGCATTACCTTGTGTGCCCTGTTTCTGTAGCTGTAGCTTCCTCATAAAGATGTAATAAAATCCCATGGGCTTTTTGTCTAGAGACAAGGAAGGACTCCTGGCACATTTCCACCATCACATTTTGCTTATGGTTTGACCAGGTTTGTCTGACCTAGTTCTGTTCTGTTCATAAACTGGGCTTAATGGTGAAGTCCTGGAAATGTTCCCAGCTGCTAAAGCCAGTCTATTCCCTCAGTAGTAATTAATTGCAGTTCAAAAGCCCTTCACCAGCTATGTATCCTAACATTAACATAAAAAAACATGTTCTCTGTGATTCTAAGCTTTGAACAAGCTTCTTATGGTGGTGAGACTTATATTCAATATCACAAGGGCACCATGGGACCCTGCTCATCAGTTGCTTGCTGCTAAATACATACTGAACTGGAAAATCTCTTTCCTGTGTACCCATTACAGAACTGTTATCACAGAGTAAAATGGAGCTTTGGATTGTTTTTACTAAGCTGGGTGTGATTTTTCATTCCGGTGTAACTTTCCATCATTTGCAAAAAAGAATTTGGGAACAAGTATAATAAATTGAAACTTGATACCCAACAATAATTTGAATACCCTGGAGAGTGCTCAACAATTATTACAGACAGGGAGAATCGTTAGCACTAACCACTCAGCAAAGAGGCAACTTTTGGTTGAACTAAGGCTACCTAAACCATGCTCATTAGATCTAAATCGTGTAAAGGGCAAGTTAAAGAAATGTGCTGTTTTCTGTGTAGGGTTAGCTCCACCCAGAAATGCTTTGGACTTGTTCAAATCTCAGGTCACCTTCCATGAGCCACGTACATTAATTTACTGGGTCACTAAGTTAAAACTATACAAGGGACCTCAGGTCGTAAACTTTCAAAGCTTCCCTAGCTCTTACAGTTGAAAATGCAACCTGCAACTCAAAATGTTGTGTCTGATCCCCCTTAATAGTTAAACTGTGTCTCAGTATGCCACTTAGTACACACAGCTTTAACAGAGAGAGCAGGACACTACTGTAAGATCTATTGATTCTACTGCTTTATAAAAAGCAAGAGGTTTGAATTCCCATGGAACAAATATTCATGTGCTTAAATTAACTACTGACTATGTGAATTGTAGAGGAACCTCCTTCTGGCATTGCAGTTCCTGTGATGGTTCCTTTGGATTTCCTGGACCTGAACTGTGTCAGCTGCCCTTACTTCCAGCTTACTGAGAAGCACGGGGCTAATGCCACAAGCTGGCACAGAGTTCAAACCTGGTGCCTGCCTTGGTGAGGAAGGGTTTTCTGAAATGATGCAGTTTGGGGAGGGTAAGTTGCTCCTAGTCAAGGTGCACAACCCGAGGTATATATTTGATATCACTCAATCAACATAGTTTCCATCAAAAGCCAGAAATCCTGTGTAAAGATTGCTTCTTCACATGGATGGAAGTGACTAGGATGGAAGAGACTACTTTAGAAGTTACAGTGAATCCTCCCCTGCATAATTATATCCCCTTCTTCAAAACAAATTGCATAATTTCTTTTATGTCCAGTTCTAGCCTCTCAGCAGCATTACTTGTTGCTCATTAGCTCGTGTGCAACCATTGAAGCAAACTGGAGGATGAGATTTTAAAGCCTAAGGTTACAAAAGATTAATACAGCTTTTTTTGTTGAGAGGGTCTGGTCCCTGGCCCCAGGGTCTTCCATTGCAGAGTGCTCAGAGGCACCAGAAATGGATCCTTCAGCAGAGAAGCCCTGTGTAAAAGGAGTTGTCTTACTGTCTGCTAGTAGGAAGGCAAATAATACAAACAACATTGCTAGTGTGCTTAGGAGGGGAAGGAATATATTGTGCTTGGGTTGTACTGCATGTTAAAGTGAGACAAACTCAATGGAAGTGAAGAGGAATGGAAGAGTCTGAAAAATACATAGGATCGGGGCCTTAAGGAACTGTTAGCAATTGAAAACACTGCCATCAGCTCTACACTGAAAAGGGAAGCTTCCAAAAGCTGGATGTTGTTCATCGGTGCTCTTTCTGTAACTGCCACAATAATCAGCTGAAGACTGATGTGAGGACTCAGATATATGGGCTCAGATGTATTTTGTCTGCTGGAAAATATTTCCTCTACTTTGTAGAGGCTGCTTAGATCCCTTCCTCTGCCCTTAAGTTATTTGCAAGGTTAGCTTTCCTGACACCTGGAGAGGGAAGGGCTGGTCCACTTGGCCAACATCTGAAGGTGGACAGTGTGTTAAAAGGAGAGGTCAAGTGTGGTTCAGTAGCTTTCAAATGAGGTCTCGGGTATTTTGAGCACAACACTTCCTTTTTAGTCAAAAGACCGACTTGTGACACCCTTCAAAGAAAGCTAAGCTGTTACTTTTAGGACAGGTCTTGTGGCACTGTTGTGTCCCTGAAAGTGTTCCTAAGGCAGCAAAACTACCACAAATCTGCAGCGTGGAATGGGTTGCTTTCAAAGCATACAAAGCTGAAACACCTCAAAGCTTAGCCTCAACTTGTCTACGGTTTCAACTTGTGTCACTACTTTGAAATACAAGATAAAATATAGACTTAGGTCTCCTTGAACTCAGCTGACTCGAGGAAACTACAGACATGATGGACCTGCATTTTGCAGACAGGGGGCTAGTATGCAGGCATGTATCTACCCTTTGTCCTTAGTTCAATACAGAATGCAACAGACTGCTATTGACCCAGATCTCAAGGGTCAAAAAACAGGGGAGTTTTGGCACTAGTTTTCTGAATAGTAGGATGGATGAAGTAAGATGAAAGTATGTCATGGATTCTTACTTGCTCCTTTCCAATCATGTGAGCTGTCACAAGTATGACTGCCTCATTATCCTTGGGCCCTCAGCTGAATTTTGATGACCTGTGTGGGAAGTGTTTAAAGCTACCACTACAGACTCCTTAGTGCTCCAGACAAGGCTGCGAAGTCTTGGTTGCAACAAAAGATTTAAAGTAGTGTTAAGATATATGTAACCTGGGATAGAGTACTCTTGAAGCTGAGATAAACTATTGCAGCAGTGGTTCTGTTTCTTACACTAGAAAATGGGATAGAAAATTAATTCCTCGTACAGCTGACAAACACATGTGCACATGTGCTGGAGCTGCGCATGCTAAATAGACCTGGAATTGCTATTGCCTTGCAGAACATGAAACCTGGATGGTGAATGGTTATCTAACATGAAATACTTGGCAGAAGTCTCAAAAGCTAATTTCAGCTATATACTTAGTTCTTTAAGAGAAATAGGTTTAATTGGAAGCTAATGCTTTTGTTAGAAGTATCATGCTCAAAAGGACAAAAATGTTAATGTTTTTTAGGAATAGCATAGGTCCTGTAGGTGGAAGTCATGGTCTGTTGCAATTAACAGAGGTAAAATCTCAAGCAAGGGCTTCAGGATGCTGGTTATCAATGCCAAGCTAAATTGCATATGTCAAGAACTTTGCTTCATGGCTCTCATGTCTAAATCATAGAATCATAGAATACCAGGTTGGAAGGGACCTCAAAGATCATCTGGTCCAACCTTTCTTGGCAAAAGCATGGTCTAGGCAAGATGGTCCAACAACCTGTCGAGCTGAATCTTAAAAGTGTCCAATGATGGGGAATGCACCACTTCCCTGGGGAGATTATTCCAATGGCTGATTGTTCTCATTGTGAAAAATTTTCTTCTTGTGTCCAATTGGAATCTCCCCTGGAGTAACTTGTATCCATTACATTCCATGTGACTCCTTGTAAAAAGGGAGTCTCCGACATCTTCTTTGTAGCCACCCTTTAAATACTGGAATGTGGTGATAAGGTCTCCCCTTCTTTTCTCAAGGCTGAACAGACCCAGTTCTCTCAGCCTTTCCTCATATGGCAGGTTTCCCAGGCCTTTGATCATCTTTGTGGCCCTTCTCTGGACCCTCTCCAGCCTGTCCACATCTTTTTCGTATAGCAGGGACCAAAACTGAACACAGTATTCCAGGTGTGGCGTGACAAGTGCTGAGTAGAGTGGGATAATGACTTCTTTATCTCTGCTGGTGATGGCGTTGTAGATGCAACTCAGCATGCTGTTGGCTTTCTTTGCCATAGCAGCACACTGTTCACTCATATTGAGCTTGTTGTCCACCAGGACCCCCAGGTCCCTTTCCATGGAGGTGCTCCCCAGCTGGATAGATCCCAGCCTGTGCTGCACTCCTGGATTATGTTTTCCCAGGTGCAAGACCTTACTCTTGTCATTGTTGAACTTCCTAAGGTTCTTGCTAGCCCACTCTTCCAGCCTGTCCAAGTCTTCCTGTAGGGTGTACCCTTCCAAAGTGTCCACTTCCCCACTCAGTGTGGTGTCACCAGCAAACTTTGTCAGGGTACACTTGATCCCATCATCCAGATCACTTATGAAGATATTAGTGTTGGGGCTAGTATCAGTCCCCGGGGGACCCAACTTGTGACAGGTTACCAGTTTGAAAAGGAGTTATTTACTACCACCCCCTAAGTGTGGCCTGCCAGCCAGTTCCCCAGCCACCACACAGACCACTTGTCTAGACTGTAACACATCAGTTTCTCTTGAAGAAGGCTGTGGGGAGCTGTATTGAAAGCCTTGGAGAAATCCAGGTAGACAATATCCACTGCTTACCCCTCATCAACTGAGCAGGTTACTTTGTCATAGAAGGCGATAAGGTTTGTCAAGCATGATTTGCCCTTGGTGAATCTGTGCTGGCTTTTCCCAGTCATGTGCTTCATTTGACTTGTGATAGACCCCAGGAGGATTCGTTCCATAAATTTCCCAGGGACTGAAGTAAGACTGATGGGCCTATAATTTCCTGGATCCTCCTTTAAGCCCTTCTTGTAGATGGGGGTAACATTAGCCTTCTTTTGGTCTTCTGGGATATCCCCCAATCTCCATGACTTCTCAAAGATTATGGAGAGCGGCCTCGCAACAGTGTCAGCCAGCTATCTTAACACCCTTGGGTGGATATTATCAGGGCCCATCAATCTGTAGGGGTCAATCTCCTGTAATAGTTTGCATACCAACTCCTCCTTCACTGGCGGTGGGTCTGTGTTTGCATCAACGTGGACTTTTGTTCCCAAGGCCCGGGGCCCAACAGTGCTGGGAAAGACAGAGGTGAAGAAAGTGTTGAGAACCTCTGCCTTTTCAGCATTGTTGGTGACTAATTCACCTCTCCTGTTTAAGAACAGCCCAATATTTTCCTTCTGTTTCTGCTTGTTGTTTATGTACCTGAAGAACCCTTTCTTGTAGTTTTTGAGGTCTCTAGCCAGTTTCAATTTGAGCTGAGCTTTTGCTTTTCTAACTGCATCTCTGCATGCCCTGGCAATGCCTGTGTAGTTCTCAGGGGGTATTCATCCCCTTTTCCATCTCTGGTATGCTTCTCTTTTGGTTTTGAGCAGACTCAGAAGCTCGCAGTTAAGCCAAGGGGGTCTCTTGCACTACCTACTTCCCTTACCTTTAAACAGGATAAACTGTTTTTGTCCTTCCAGGAGAGTGTTCTTGAAAAATTCCCAGCACTCACAAGCTCCTTTATCCTCCATGGAAGCTTCCCACAGAATCCCTCCCAGCTGAGCTCTGAGCAAGCTGAAGTTTGCTCTTCAAAAATCTAAAACCTTTGTCTCTTCAGCATGCTCAGCAGGATCCCAAACTCCACAATATTGTGATCACTGCAGCCAAGGCTATCACTAACAAAGTACAAAGCAGGTTTTCTTGGTTTGTGAGTAGCAAGTCCAGCAGTGCCTCATTCCTGGTTGGCACATCTAACATTTGTATGAGGAAGCAGTCCTCTACACATTCCAGGAACTTGACGGATGACACGTGAGCTGCTGTATTGTTCTTACAACAAATGTCTGGGTAGTTGAAGTCACCCATAAGAACCAGGTTCTGTTGACCTGAAGCTTGCTTAAGTGACCCGCCTAATGCTTCATTGGCCTTTTCATCTCAGTTTGGAGGTCAGTAGCAGATGCCTACTCTAAGATCCCCATTGTAACTTGTAATAAACTTTTGACTTCAGTTAAGAATGTCTTGCCTGTAAACTTGGTTGTCTGATGCCAATCTGAATAACTTATGTAGATGGAAACAATTGATTTCATGGCCTGAGACCCTGGGGGACAGGGGTCAAAGTTCTAGCNCTACTCTAAGATCCCCATTGTAACTTGTAATAAACTTTTGACTTCAGTTAAGAATGTCTTGCCTGTAAACTTGGTTGTCTGATGCCAATCTGAATAACTTATGTAGATGGAAACAATTGATTTCATGGCCTGAGACCCTGGGGGACAGGGGTCAAAGTTCTAGCTGGGGTGGGTGCAGTGGATCAGTGGTCTCTTGGGTTGTAAATCTTAGGGGGCACACTGTTCTGCAAATACTCATGCTGGTTTTGGGTTACTACTCTAGGAGCCAGGTTAGTTGCCAAGGATCACTGTAAGGTATCAAGGTCTGCTAGTGGATAGAAAAACAGTGAAGAGCACAGCTTCGGTAGTGATTACAATTGCATGCTAGTTCTGCATTCTTTCAGTAAATCAACTGTTTCTGCCAGAGTGAAGGACCTAGTCTTTTTATGACTAGAATCCATTGAATGTTAACAATACTCATGGCAGCCTGTTCTTTCTTGTGTGCCTAATCTCAAGCAGAAAGCATGAAGCAGTAACTCTGCATCTTACATCCTGTGAGAACAATACCAAGAGGAAGTGTGCCTCCAAGTAAAAATGGGGAAACAGCTGGGAAGGACAGACTGAAGTGAAGCAACTTCATAACCAAAACAGCATTACAGCATTGCAGAGAAATACAGGGAAGTGAAGATTCACTTCCCAGTAAAATTTCCCTTTGTAACCATCAATTCATTTACTATGGCAGGACTGACCAGTCTTAGAGCCACTTGGAGCTTCCCCTATTGCAGTAACCAAAACAAAGACGTAATAAGAGTTGTTGGTTCCTCTAAACAGTCTGCATAGAAACCTTTCAAAAGGATTTTTCATTGCATAGCAGTAGGGGCAATCACCACTGACTCTGATGTTAGAAGCAAAATCAGAATCAACTTAGAAGTGTAGTATTTAGTGAGAAACAGAACAGTTAAATACAAGAATTGATCACATTTGTCCAATGGCTATCTTTGTAACAGGACCGATAAAAGGCAGTCAGTAACACTATGTTTCTGCAGGAGACTCCAGGGGCTATGTATGACTGCCTTCTGATTCAGACCCTGTACCTGCTCTGGAGAGACATTTGAAACTTGATCCAAAATTCTGATTGAGTATTTAGATGTCTGTGGGAAGCGTTCAGAGCAAAACAGATGTGAAAGCTATCTAATAGATGGGTCAGTTCTGGGCCTGTGAGGACAAAACATGGCACACATGAACTTGCAGCATTCCAGCAGTTATGAACCTTCAACTGCATTGCACACCTTATGGATGACGTGGCACGTGAATACACCGGGAAAGGAGTCTAGCCTGATGTAGCCACTGGCACAGAGCACTGGGGTAGTGTTTGCCTTTGGAAGTTGAGTTGGCTTCTTTTGCTAGGTAGCTGGGTGACAGTAAGTAGGTTTTTTTCTGTGTAAAAAGGGACTACTGAAACCACTTGTAAAGTATTTCAAAATGTAATGACAGCCAAATCTGACATATCTATCAGATAGAAGTGCATCTGTCTTGTTGCTGAACTGTATCAGTTGCAGAGATAGTCAGGTTAAATATCATTAATCATATCTGATCTATACTGAAACTTGTGGCAAGGGCGTGGGCAATGTAAGGAATTAAACAAACGTGGGGTATTTTCCAAGTGGGAGGGGCTTGCCTCCTACTTCCACCCCAGTTTCCTGGGACAGTTTGTCTGGAAATAGTTAATCAAATGCTTGCTTGGATATGTATAAAGGACTCAACATTCAAATTGTATGGCACATGGGTGTTGTAAATCAGCATAACCTGAAAGAAAATGAGCTGTGAACCTGCTAAAAGTGCTCTAAGCTTCTCCCAGCAGCTTCAAAGTGCTTGTGTTACAGCAATAGAAACAGGGCATCAATGCAAAGAAAATCAGCCCAGCAATTGTCAAATTGTGCTTGGTACTGCGTATAATATAAAATAAGGTGCTGAAGAAGTGCAAGTTGGGGAATAATTCAGTATGCACATGGTTGAGCAGGAGTTTTTGGCCTGAAGAGATTAATTCTCCAATAAGAGGTTAATGGCTATCTGGCAACTGAGGTTAACAGAGATCACGTGGTTTTTTTGGGACTAGTGCTGGCATTAAAGTAATGGTCCATTTTTAGTCCTGCTTTTATCCATGATGCAATAAACTTTAATAAAATTATGACTTTTTCAGAGATCTCAGACTTTATTAATTATCTGAAAAATTGTAATAATCTGGCATAATGCATACAATGGAAGAGCACTTTTTTGTGTCTTGCCAGCCTCTTTCCATCACTTTAACCTGCTGTTTGAAGCAAGAAGAACTGGAGTTCATCAGTCCCAGCATAAGCTTCACTGGGGTGTCTAGTCAGCAGGCTGCCTTCTGAAGAGTCCTGATGGTGGTATTCACTTCAGCATTTGTCTGATTGGAACATACTGTTAAAATGTGTTAAAAGTTGACTGGATCAGTTCTAGACAAGCTAATGATGAACTTTTGCAAGCAAATAGTTCTCTCTGTGAATTAGACTTTAGACTTCAACTCTCAATTGAAAGAGAGAAAACATCCCAGCTTTTGCTCTGGGACAAACAGTTTCTTTTGTCTCATGTAAACTGCTTGCACACTACAGTCTAGTGTACAATATCCTTGCAAAGACAAAAAAGGAGATGAAATAACTGGAGAAGCTATTTAGGACTTCCACATCCTTAGGTGCTTTTTTATGGGTAGATTTTCTTGCAAGAAAGTCTGTTGTGAGGACACAATTTTAAGCCTGAAAACAATGGATTTGGAGGCTACTGAAACTTTGCCAGAGAAAGCTTTCTCTAAACAGCCTAAATTTAACCAGTGAAGGTTCTCATTGGTTTTAACTTCAGGCATCTTCATTGCATCTGCTTAGCACTGGCAGCAGCACTGCTCCAGCCCAATTGCATATTTCCTGCAAAGCAACTGGAAAAAACCCAGTGTTTTGCTAGAAATGAAAAGGTGCACTTGGTTCATGTTGGCACTAGTTAAGTGGCTGATGAAATATGAACCTATACTATTCTTAATCAATCTGTCAACTTTTCGTCTTGCTCAGGGTAGAGCTATCAGGGCCCGAGGGTACTAACAGTCCTTAGTGGCTTTGACTAGCCTCATCTAGGGCCTCCTCTCCCACACCCCTGGCTATGGACCCAGGAGCCCATTCAAGCTCAGTCCAGGGCCTTCACTCACTTCCTGAGCTCCACTGGTAGAGTGCTGGTCTACAGCTCAGCTATGTGTGTGCCAAGGCCCATGACTGGCCATGGCCCCTGGTGATCTTGACCCCAACATATTGATTGACTTTCTCACTTGACCTTGGGCCTGTCTTATCGCTATGGTCCTGCCTGGTGGTCACTAGGCTGTGTCTGATGCTAGTTACCCTCATTGGGCCCCACCCTGACCTATGGCTCGACTTCCCAACTTGGCCTCAGACCTGCCTCATTGCCACAAATGTGTCTGGCTACTTGGACTAGTTGGTGCCGCCCTGGTAAGAGCCTGACAAGACCACACTAGGAAAAACCCATTCTATTGTAGGGATTATTCTGTTTGTCAAATCTGGCTCGATACTCTTTCCTGTTAAAGCTTTATGGCACATGTAAACCAAGAAGCTAGCCTGGTTAATTTTTAGTGCTTTCATTGAAGAGCTTAGTGATGTCAGTGAAGTTTATCACCATATTTTTTTTTTAGCTTGTTCCAAATCACTTGTTTGAGGTCAGGGAAGTGAGTACTGAGGCTGAGCAGTTGAACCACTAGGGTTGCAGCCATGCTGCGTAGACAGGAAAACAGCAGAAGCAATTCAGTGTGGTCATCTCCTGCATTTACCTGCTCTTAATTTTGATGTGTAATGAGCTCTCTTCAGATGATTTAGCATTCTGAAATGAGCTTTTGGTTAGTTCTATGGAAACATGAGCTCTTTGGCAACCAAGCACAAAAATGGATTTCAACAGAACATTATGCATAAATCTATAGTACCTGTGCATTTGAATACTGCATGTTGCATCTAACAGCAGGAATAGAAAGAGCTCAGAAGGGTAAGTGAAGCTATAGATCTGCTTCTAATTTTTTTTTTTTTTTTTTAAGTTGGGACTTCTTAGGTAAGTTACTAAATATAAAAAACCGTATCTGAGCTGAAGCTGGTTGGGGCTGAAGGAGTCATGATGTGATTCCTTTTATTTTCTTCACTAGACAGCTTCTTTTGGCTGTACCAAAATAGGCTGTTAGACTGAATTAACCTTTCCTGTGATCTGGCAAGGTGGTTAGTGATGCAGTGAAATACTGCTGGGCACTTCTAAGGGGTTATAAGACAATGACTATTTCTCAGTCTTAGCATTGGGCTGGATGTTGATTAACTTGCGTTGGTGAAGGAAATGGACAGCCACACCTGTTTAAAACTTGGCAACATGCAGCTTGCCATCATACGGACACATTCATTTTCTGAAAACAGAAGTCTAACCACATCCAAAGAGAAAAGTATGCACTATATAAAAAATATACACTAAGTCTCCAGCACTCTGATAAACTCATTCTGGCTGATTAAGCATACAGTGACATTTGACTGACCTTGTCAGCTGGAGGGATGAACGGATAAAATAAATGAACTTTCAGTCTCTGACTGAACATATTTCATATGCTGGGTAGGAGGTCAGTATGACTCATCCTTTCCATTAGCTGGATGGTCTGGTATTTGTAGAGAAAAATCTGTCCTTCTGTTGAATGCTTCCAAAGATGTAATGCGTCTTGGTATTTGAATCCACTACAGGTGCCTTTCCAAACTGATACCCAGTTTCTTGTAAACCTGCCACACCTTAGCATGGCTCTCTGAAAGTGATTTAGTGTGCATATTGTGGTTTGGTCCTAAAGATCAAGGATTCCCCCGTACTACAAGGCCAGTAGCCGACTGCATTCCCTAACGTGCCATGGGCCACTGCAGCTTGAGAGTTCACCTGTCTGGATCCTACTGTCCAGGTAATGGAGTTGCTTCTAGAAGGTATCCTACCTTGCTCCTGATCTAAATAACACTGCCCTGAATGTGGAAAGTGGTGTGTGCCTTTTGTGCTTAACCAAACTCTGCATCTCATTTAATGAGACTGCCCAATACCAGGCTTGAAGAAGGCAGCAGGCTCAGCACAGGTCTAAAGCTGTCCAGGTAACAGCAAACTCTGAGAAGGAACAGTAATCAGCTATTACTGCCTCACTGAGAGCACAGCTCCGTTTAATAACGTGCTTCTAAAAAAAGGTGCCTGAGGAAACAGTGTGCTGTACTTGGAGATCTGTATAGGAGTTTAATTAGGTGGTGTCCTTCGAGAAACATACTTGCTTTTTCTCAAGTCTGTGTAAGAACTGGGCCTCTAGTTCCTAATTATCTTGTTCTTTTTGACTGGGACAGCTAAATAATTATGATCTGAGCTGCATGAATGAATGCAGTAAAGTGATGTTCTTAAATGCAATCAGCCACCCATTGCTCTGACAAAAAGTGTGACAGCATAGTAACACAGACTTGCAAGAGATGGACATGAACCTAAGAATGCTGCAAAATGTTTGCAGAAGTTTGCCAGGAATTAATCAAGTTAGCTTTATCTTGTAAGATGATATAGGTCCTCCGTGCTGCAGCTGAAGCTTTAAGTGATTTCTGAATAAGCATGATATTAAGTGAGCAGAAACCTAATCAGTAATTGATAGATCTAGTTGCACGTCCCCGTCACCACACTGTCTCCAATATGCAGACCAGATTGAGCCACTGAGCCCTTAGTGCAGCTTTTAAGTAGCTTTAACTGTACTACAGTGATGTTAGAGGCCTCCTTATGCTAGCAGTTATGAAAGTTGAACCCCCAAAGTGAGAAAGTAGTGCAATAATAAAGTAAAATTTATCCAGCACTCCGGCCATTATTAGCTCTCATAGGAAGGCTAAATGCAAAAAGGAGATGAAGGATTACTGTATGCAAATGGATAATCTTTTGTTGTTGTTGTTGTTGTTGTTCCAGATGTCTAGACAGCAAGACAAATGCCAGGTTAATTTTTCAAGACACTGACTGCAAGATGTTTTAACACTTCATCCTTTATCATGAGTGCAATCTACCCAGATTGTCAGGCGGTTATTGATCCTATATCCAACAGACTATAAGGTTTTTCAAGGTTGTATCACTTGATAAAGTAAAAAATATCCCTGTCCAAGCTTATAGTGAGTTTGGTATATTTCTAAGTTGATGAATGAAATATAAAGGTGGCTGAGGTTGTGAAGACAATATAGGAGCAATGAAACCCTTGAACAGATTGGTCTGAATGACAGCTGTATGTCCAGATTTCCTTGTACTATTATAAGTGTTCTTGGACTTAAAACTTAGAAGTGAAACAGAAGGAGAGTTCAGAAAAATTGTAATACTCAAGATTAAGGTATAAACACAGTACATTTGAAGTGAGAGTATAGAGAAATATGGGTATATTCTCATAGCTGCACAACTGAACTGTCTCACCCTTCTCCCTCCCAGTTCTGCCGTTGATGTCAATCTTCTCCAATCTGGTGCATGAAGAAGTGTTTTCTAGGTGTGAGAACAAACACCAGACTTCACCAATATGTTTCTCTGTGCCTTGTGTCTGTTGCTTTGATGCCCTGCGGCAGCTAGCAAAGGCTGCAGTTCTATTTAGGTCTTAGTTTCTGCCTCTGACAGACTCCACCAAGCCCAGACTGGAGTCATAGTATGTGAAATTCAAAAGGTGGTGGCTGCTGGGGAAAACCTTTCCAGGACAAAAACCCAGTGTAGTTCATGCTGCTTTGCATGACAGTGTTGTGTTTGGACTGAGCAATGGCATTTGGCACAATATCATCGAGCAGGAGGCAATGGCACTGTAGACATATGACGGATAACAAGCTTGTGGCCCAGAGCAGTTGCTCGCATCAGACCTATGGAAATTCATACAGTGTATGATTAACACTTGCTATCAAGCAGAATCTTAAAAAGCTGTTCACAAAGAGGGAGGAAAGCTTATAATGGTTCATAACGATAGCTCTTATAAAGAACTTGCTATCCAGCACTTCATATGAAGCCATCTGCCACACAGAGAGCACAATGGAGCAGCATCATAATTCCTAATGCAGGGCATGACCTGCAGTGTAGCAGGTAGAAACCTGGGTGTGACTTTCCTTTGATGTAGCCAGGATTGTTACCCCCACAGAGTCCATACAGAAAATTTAAATGTGCTCTGTCAGTGTTTTGCTGACCAGCCTTGAGGTGTAACAGCTGAAACTGCTTCATAGCCTACTGCAGAAGCAGCAAAGATGCTTCCCTAGCAGCTGCAATGAATCCCAGACTGTATCTGTGCCTGTGCCCTTTCCAGAATTAATGAGGAAGACGTAGATGTGATGCATTATTGCATCTTGAACATTAGAGAGCCGATTGGCACCAGAAGATTTCCCCCTTGTGCAGATCATCTATGTAGAGAAGCAGTAAAGCACAGACTTCTACACATTTAGTAGCATAAATAATGACAGCACCCAGGTTTGGTATGAGAGGGAGCACCAGTTATGGTTGAAGCACAATTTGGAAGATGGAACTGGATACTGTGTGCTGGAAATAATTAGCTGATCAGCTTTTGTGCGATACTCAAGATTTGTTTTCACTGTTCAAGCAAAACCACTCCACTGTCCTTACACAAAAAGAAAACTAGTGCAAAGAAAGTAACCCTGAATATAACTTTATTTATTAGCATAGTGCAGTACAAGCATAGAAACATAGTAGTGTGACCTGAATGAAATGACATGGTGAGCTGAAAAGCTTGTCATGTAATCTCTTCTGCAGCCAACACTCATTAGTGGTCTAGCATAGTCTAGTCTGTATATGTTTCCATTTAAATTTTCTATCAATTTCCTTACACAAGTTCAACATTAAGTATCTTTTATGTGAGATGCCAGCTGACTTCGCTAGTGAGTGGTCACATCTCTATTACTTTATGTTCTGCCATACATTCCTTCAACCTCTGACTCTGTTGCATGCTTCCACTCTCTTTAGGGTGCCTACTTAGCATTTTCGCTTGGGTTTTGACTGCTGTTGTGTTCCTTGAACTGCTAATAACAGCTATGTGCTGGAAAAGCTGACTTGTGCAGCTGTGCTTTTTCAGCAGAAGGGACTTACTTGCTTGGGGAGACCCCAGAAGTTCATTTATAAATGATCAATGAATAGAGAATATCCCAAGTAGAAGTCTGCCCTGGCTTCAATGACAGCCAGCAATTTACTCATACTGAGTGATGTTTCTTCTCGGGCATCAGGAAACAGGTTTATCTTCCGTAGAGATACTTGAGACATGTGAGCAGGGAGTCTAATCTACGCTATGGGAATGCTATGGTGGTAGTCAACATAGCTTAAGTCTGGCTGGCAGGCCTGTCTCATAACCACATGACTAGTTTCCTTCCCTTTTTAAGATGGATTAGCAAAAAAAACTATTAACGGCATTTTCAAGCACTCAAAACTTTCTGAGAAATGATTGTGTTTCAAAAGCACATCTGTTACACACATTGGTGGGCCAGTCTGTCCAACTGCAATGGACTTTTTCTTCTGGATTTTGGCAATACCCGTTTCTAACAAACTTTGTTGGCAATGGACGTGCCAGCTTCAGTCTAACTGTATACCTAAAAAGTGATTCCTGGCAATCAGTTATTTAGTCACAACTTCGCTCAGACATTTTTGATTGCAGCAAAAAGACACTTTTTGAATGAAATGGACTGAGTTTTGATGGACTTGGGAATTGAAGCACAAAATTCTGTCTTTTCCAGCCATTTTCCCCTGAAATCCTGATTATTGTCTTTTTAATTGTCTCAGAATCAGTGACTCCTCTCTGAATGGGACCGTCACAGCTGACAACCCTGCCCATGAAATCTCTTCACTACTCTTCAAACACTTCTAATTCATTTCCCACAACCATATGGTTGTCATGAGGCCTTAACCTCTATTCTCAGTGGGGCTTTCATTTCCACCAGCAGATGAGACGCTTGCCACGTACTATCCTGGCAAATACAACCGCCACAGACTCATTACATTATCAGAAAAGATGCAAGCTGCTTTCTGAGAAATAAAATGAGTAAAAGGCTAGAGCATGTGGAAAAATGCAAAAAAATGCTTCAGAAGAAAACTGAAATTTGAAATTTGAAAATTTGAAATTTGAAATTCAAAACTGAAAAACTTCTGGTAAAACCAGTAAGATTCTTGTCTTTGATAAATGATGGAAACTACTACATAATTTTGGTAATGACAATTCAAATGTAGGAAGTCAAATGCATCATAGTTCCCTGCATCTATTGCTATCTAGTTTCTTATGGCTGCACCTCATTTTTAAAAGGCAGTATGATAATACTGCTCTGAGCACTGTGGCAATAGCTAAGCTTTAGCCATCATATCAGAGGCCTGAGGTAGAGATAAGTCACTTAATATTTTTATCTCATCAGGCATATGTTTATTGTGTGACCCTCACATTGGGAGAGCCCTTCTTCCAAATTTGCATTATCCCACCCTGACTGATGAGCTTATAGCTGATGTGGGGAAGGGAAATGCCATTATGCCAAAGTGCAATTTATTTTGTAAGTCAACTCAGCCCATATTTTCTTTTACTCTTTCACACCAACTTCCCTGAATATTCAGTTTCATATGCTGGTTTTCAGGTCAGGCTAAGACAAACTGTCGGTGTTAAGTGCTGCATGTACAGGAAAGGAATATTCTATTAGTGGTAGTTGTGGCAGCAGCAGAAAGTTTCTAAGAATATATTACAAAGTAGGCATGTTGTACCATTGATGTCTTCTCTGAGCTCTGTAAATAGTGGACTGAACTATTACAGACAGCTACTCCCTCATGAAGCTACTATTGGTTAGGGAAAAGCAACATTAATTTAGTTTCTATACAATAAGGTTTCTTCAATGTTTGAAGTCAATGAGCTTTACAAAGTTCTGGGCATGGTATTTTGCAGCTAGATTCAAATACACAGGGCAAAATAAATGTGTTATTGAAAATTAAATTTAAGAAAAAGCAAACCAAACTAATTAGACTGCAAAAGGAATTCTCTCCAAAGGCACAATGCATTTTGTGCTGATTCTATTAAGGATTTTATGACTATAGATATGGTTAAGCATAATGCTTTTACATGGAGGAACAGCATGATGGGTGATGATTTTTAGAAGAGAAATAGCAGTGCTGCTTTTCAGCTGTGCTTGGAGTTGCTTACCAGCTTTTCTCTTGAGGCTTAATTAAAAAGAATATACTGTCCATCTTCATATGGAAATACTGGCATACTAGAAACAACGGTTTGCTTTGATGTTACTGATTGGTGCTTAAAAAGCGGATGTATCCAGATATCATACTTTTATTTAGTATGACTGATTATCATAAATACTGTTACTTTCTTATAACTCATGAATCTCAGTATTATGGCCCTGGGAAGCTGCAGGAGGTGCAGCCTCAGTTTATGGACTTGGAAAGACAACAGACCCGAAACAACAAGTTGTTCAGTGTCATCCGTCATCACAAAGAAATTCCTCTGCCCACTCCTTCCTGTTGCTTTCTGGATGGGATAAGGTCTTGTGAGCTTGTGGGATGTTGCTGTTAGCTCCTCATGACAACCCTGAGTTTTCCAACTCCCCTTATGCTATGGTACAATCATATACACATATATCATGGCACCAAGCAAAATAATAAAATTGTGGCCGAGGTGGCAATTTCCCTCCAAGGTGAAGATGCTGATGACTTTGCAAAGCATGCTTTAGGAAGCAGGATGTGAGCTTTGCCACCCCTGTTCCCTTGATCCTCAGGGCTACTCGAGTGTTGAAGTGATGTCAGGGTGCAGCATGCTGTCTGCATGCAGATTCTTCTTGAGGAGAGTAAAACTTGGGACTTCAAGAACGCTCAAGTGTGAGTCTTGAAGGTGCAAGGATTATGTGCATTAACATTAAGGGAGCAACAAGCAGGAGAAGTAGGTAAGGGAGAAAATATGAGTTAATATACAGTAAAGCAGCCAGAACAGAACACATGAGGACTTTGGAAAGTGAGGCAGGCAGCTTGTAACCTGGTATGTCCATGTGCTGGATTAGAACTGCCTCTGCAAGCATGGTGCCCTAGCAGTGAGTGAATTCACCTGGCATCAAGCTGAGTCTCAGTCCTGGCTGTGACACTAGCAAGGTACTTCTCTCTTTTCTTTGTCCTGCTGTGGCTGTGCAGACTGCAAACTTTTTATGGCACGGTCTGACAAGTCTGTTCCACTATTTTCACATACTCCAGGAATTTGAACCCTATTTGGCCTTAGAGTAATTAAGGTAAATAAGATGATAAAGCTAAGGACAGATGTGATGGAACTGCAATTAAAAAAAAAAAAAAAAAAAAAAGGCTTTAACTTTTAACTTTGATTGAAATGTATTTGTAGGACAAGTTATTTGCAGATTAGCTTCAGTATAAGTGTTGTATTGCTTTAGTGAGTAAAGCCTTCACTTGACTGCAAGAAAGCCATAGCTTTTTGTGTCTCTTCTATAGTAACCATTAAATATATAGCTGGTACATATGCATTAGTGAAGTGTCAAAGCCAGGTCAGCAGTGAATTAGTGACTATTTTT
This sequence comes from Burhinus bistriatus, assembly GCA_013397275.1. Classification (NCBI taxonomy): domain Eukaryota; kingdom Metazoa; phylum Chordata; class Aves; order Charadriiformes; family Burhinidae; genus Burhinus; species Burhinus bistriatus. The sequence goes on from VYXH01004079.1 coordinate 302,630, forward strand.
GTTGCTGAAAAGGCTGGAAGACGGCTCATTCTTGTAAGACGCCTGTTGTTGTATTTCTGGTAAGCCAGTATCAACAACCTATTTTCTAATTGTCTGCTATTTTGGATGATTCTGCTTCTGAAAGCTTCATCTTAACTAAGTGACTACTTCTGGAATAGATGTATGTTTGTCTGGAATAAACATCAGGTAAGAGCAAGAAAGACTTGATCCATCAGACACAGAATTATGAATAGTGGGTTCAGGTGCTTATGCTTTGAATTGGTCATATCAGGAAGTCTTCAACTAGTTAAATTCTTTAGAAAAAAGTTGTAAGAAACTGCCATTTCAGTTGTGTTAGTACCTCTGTTACTACTATATAGATCATGAAAATGCTGAATAACTACCCTTGTAGGTGTATCTGCAGAAAAACACAGCTGAAACATATATCATTAATGACGAATTTCTGGCAGTTGTGCATTATATCTTATGTTGAAACCACTTCAAAGTGAGACTTTTCTTGTCCTCTCTTTCCCAGGGAACAGCTTCAATCAGCTCTACTAACAGAAAGTTTTTTTTTTGCTGGTGTTACAGGAAATAGAACTTAATGGCCTCTAAGCAAGTAATGGAAAAGTATTTCCCATAATAAACCCTAGGTCATCGCCAACATTTGCTACATACTACTGGCATTTAGGACAAATGAGTTTTTTTGGCCATTGTAGTAAATAAGATTTAGAATATCTTGGAAATAACAGAGGCATGGCCTCACAGCTTGGTAATTGCTAAGCTCTAGGAGGGGATGGCCACTCAAAGCTGCTGCAGCCAGATAATTTGTACCTCTTCCAATCTACTGCTCATCCTTTGTCTAAGACATCATTTAAAAGATACGCTGTCTGTCGCAGTTTTCCCGGCTGCATTTTAAGTGCTACTGGCAAACAGGGATGTGGTAAACTGTTTATTTGAATTTCATATTACAATTTCAGGTCCATGGAGCCAGAGCAGGTTTGCCTTGGAAGCAGAACTAATATTTTTCAGTCCTGAGCACTCACTAAAGCCTTCCTCTGTATTCCTGACTGACTGTGACATTTGGAGTGGAAAAGCACAGTCATATCTGCTGAAATCTTTTCAGCTGCATCTAGTATAATTGCCAAATTGAATCTTGTGATAACTTAAGTGCTTGATTTATTGAAGCCAGCCTGTGAGATTTCTAATAAAGTTGCATAATGCCAGGCTTGTGTACTGCAATTACATGAGACCATCTCTTTTTCTGTAGGATGGTTGTAGTGACATTTGAAATGTGGCCTGTGGGAACACTACTGGCAAAAAAGGAGCAGCTGATTTTTTGTTATTCTGGGAGGCTGAGCATATGGTGAAGTACAAGGCCAAACAAGTTTCTCCCTGTGCTTTGCCAGCCTGTCTCTTAGTGTTCCCTGCAGTCTTCTCGCCCCCCTTGGCAGGCAAAAGTTTTGCATGCCTCTTTTCCAACTTACTAGATATAGTGGTAAGAATTTGCCTTTCCCTATAAACCTTGCTTCATCAAACATGCTGGGAAGTCATGGCGCACTAGCCGTGTGGACAGTCTAATGCCTGTATTACAAATGGTTGGATGCCTTTCATTTCTCTCCTTGCACTGCACTTGGTCAAACCTATTACTGTATATTTCACAATATTATCAACTGTGGTGTCCCAATTAGCTTCACAAAGTACTAACACTGGCATCTGCTCCACTATTTCCTCTCTGTCACACGGTATTTTGAGCTCAAAGATGAAGAAAGCATTTGTTCTAGAATAAAATTAATTGGCTCTTAAAAAGCAAGGAGAAGTGATTTGAGCCTTGATTAAAGCCAAAACGCTTCAACAGAAACTGTTTGCTGAAGAAACCTTTATATTTCCTTGGCATTAACTTTATCGGGAAGGTTAGATCTGGCTGACAATGAATTATTCTGTTGCAATTCTGTGAGACTGAAGCATGACACAAGACTATTAGACAAATCCTATGAAATCAAGAACATGGGAAAGTCTAAAAAAGAGGAAATACAGTGGTGTAGCAGTGGGTTGGTAATTCATTTGATCAGATTTTCAGGCACTGAGTTAATACTTTGTGGTGGAGAGTTGATACTTCCAGAGGAGAGCTCAATCACTTAACTGTGTTTAGGTGGATTACACTGATGCCAAGTGCTCTGCACAAGGCAGATCTCAAATCTCCAGGCAAATATGCACCTTTGGATGCTTGTCTCCACAGCTGCAATGTCCTTAATCTCCAGTGCAAATGGCTTGCTCAATTTTCTAAATAGCACACCTCGGACACACTAATAATTTGGTTTTGGGACAGCATGGCTACTGCCCTTGACCTTTTAATTACAGTACTATGGGTGCTTTAGGAGAAAAATTATTTGTGACTCTGAAAAATTAATCCAAATGCTTGAAAGAATCAAGGCATGCAGTCCACATCCAGTGTTTCATACACTGTGCAGATAAGAAGCATCTCTGTCTTGAGTTGAGCTGGATGCCCGTTGCATTAGCACAGGAAGCTCAACATTGCAAGAGGCTTCTCAGAAGCAGGAACACTGTTAACTCAGCTCTGAAGCTGTGCAGCTTATGAAGTGTGTATCTAGCTGAAGGCAGCAAAAGGGCAGCAAAAAACTGTGCAGCTTCTTTGAGATCAGTGGGCTACCGACTGATTGAAAAACAGAAAAAAAACAAGACAAGATCAAGCCAGAAGGGCCTATCTGACAGTAATAACACCACTGGTTCCACTCTGATTAGCCTGATTTTACTTGAATTTAGGTATCAATTGTGACTAATGCAATGGATTTGGGCAATAGCTTGCCATGACTTTCATGTTTTGTCCTTCTAACTCGAATATAGTGCACTGTGTATCTGAGTCTAGCAACATCCTATTAGAAATACGTACAAGAAATTAATTATTCAAGCTTGTTATGGTGAGCCCTAAATTTATTGCAGCCCAGTATTGTAAAAGAAAAGCTTTATAAGCTTTTAAATGTTTTCCTTAGTGGAAAGTAGATGTTTTAATATCTGCAGGTTGTATAAAAATTTACTCCAGGAACAATGACTCGCTTGTCTTGCATTATGCTACTGGCATTCTGCTTTTGTTCTTGATAGGAGCAGCAAGGCATAGTCCTGTTAAATAACACCTCCACCCTGAACAAAAGCTTATGGGACCCTGATTCTATGAAAATAGTTAGGAATCCAGCCTCTCTCAGCATGTTGTTGCCATCTAAAACTGAGAGCAAATACTTCTCTCAAATTATTTTCTTGCATTCCAACCGTGTAATTTTGGGCTCAGAAGGAACTTAAAAATATATCTAACCAAATAGCATTGTTCATTTTGTTTCTTATCTGTTTCAACAGGACAGTCTGATTAGTTTTCTGTATGTTTATGCTTCTTTCACACTCTATAGTATAACTCATTGCAAAGTTTCCTTCCCTCTCTCACTGGATAAGCTGAATGGGCACTTCTGTACTGCAGAATGTGAATGCATCAGGTTGTGCATGGGACAGAGCACATCATGTGTAACGTACCAGTCTATGTTCTCAACAGAAATGAGGTATAATCCCTTCTAGTAGCTATGCTGTGTACCAAAAGTACTTTAGTTTTGTCAAGGTTAAACCTGAAATGGGTTTGCTCGCTCTAAGAATCGGAGCAGGGCCTTAAATGGACCTAAATCAGTCCATTTGCAGAGCTGAGAAATGGCCTCTTGAGTACTCTACCCTCTGACCCAGAGGTGTAGATTGAAAAGTCACGAAAAATACATTTTGTAGCCATAGCTGATACTTTACAGGTTACAATAACACCCCAAGCAATGGGGTAGCAATTCCAGCAGCTGACTGGAGAGAAGGTGTGACTTTGCACTGAAATTGTGGTGGAGACTTGTGCTGTTAGCTTGGAGCTACTATGTCTGTAATAGGACTAATTAACATTCAAGGTGAAAAATCATTACTTCTAAAACATAGCCTTTATTCTATAATACTTATGGTATCAGCTATCATGTAATGTGAACCTTGAGAGAAATGCTTTTATAAGTAAGAATTCCACTTTAGCTTGTCAGGCTAACTTGCACCACCTAACTTACTGACCAGAATTAGAGAGTCAAAAGTCTCTTGTTTCACTGATTCCTACGGCAAGTATTCTGAATACTTTGCCAGTATACACCTGGCATTAAAAGGCTCCAGCATGAAATCTTCTGGCATTATTACAGAAGTCAAATCTGAATTAACTACTGCACACATTATCTCCTTCCTGGGAGGAAACAGAGATGCCTCACTAAAATGGTGTAGTACCTTAGAAATTGCCATAGTTAAGAACATAGCGATGGCCCACTGATTAGATCAAGAGTCATACAGCTCAATATGACATTGGCCAGCTGGGAATTATAAAGAAGAGTATAAGGATAGGAAAAAGAAAGAAGTTTTTCATAAAGAGAGTGGTCAAAGCTTTAAAGAGGTTTCTCAGAGAGGCTGTGAAATTGCCATCCTTGGAGATACTCAGAATTCAAACTAGATAAAGTCCTGAGCAATCTGATCTAAGTTTGAAATTAGCCTAGTCTTGGGCAAGGAGGGAAGGTCCTTGGACCAGGTGGCCTCCAAAGGTCTCTTCTGCCCTAAAGTAACCTAAGATTGTCATATTCCTAATCTCTAGTTATCTGTGGCAGGTGGGGCTTCCTGAACTAGATGTGCCAGTTGGTATTTAGTAGCCCTTCATGTTTCAATTCTCTTCTGTGAATTTGTCCACGGTCTTTTTTGAATGTCTATAAACTTCTGTTACCCACAGCATTTTCACGGAATCATGGAATTT
>VYXH01004081.1:19301-30955 GCA_013397275.1 Burhinus bistriatus
TTTAATAGAAGAAAACTTAAGAGAGAAAACCAAGAACAAGAGAGAGCAATCAAAAAAGCATTTCCTCGGTTTACTCAACACAGATCATTTCTGGCATTTAAGTACTCTAGTTCCATTCTCCATCAATGCTAGCTGCCATTACAGATGCTAAGTTAGGTTAACACATGCATTGAAAAACTACCTGTAACCCAGAAAGTATCATAGTAGAGTCCCTTTCTTTACCAGTACCCATTCACCAGCACGTATTAGGTGTTCATTGCAAGGTTTTGGTACTGGTGGGGCTACAGGGGTGGCTTCTGTGAGAAGATGCCAGAAGCTTCCCCCATGTCTGATACAGCCAATGCTAGCTGGCTCCAAGACGGACTCGCCACTGGCCAAAGCTGAGCTAATCAGCCATGGTGGTATGCCTCTGGAATAACATATTCAAGAAGGGGAAAAAAACCACCTGCTATGGAACAGCAGAGAGGAGTGAGAATATGCGGGAAAAACAACTCTGCAGACAGCACAGTCAGTGAAGAAGGAGGGGGAGAAGGTGCCCCAGGTGCTAGAGCAGAGATTGCCCTGCAGCCCATGGTGAAGACCATGGTGAGGCAGCCTGTCCCCCTGCAGCCCATGGAGGTCCACAGTGGAGCAGATATCCACCTGCAGCCTGTGCAGGACCCCACACCAGAGCAGATGGATGTGCCTGAAGGAGGCTGTGACCCCGTGGGAAGCCCATGCTGAAGCAGGCTCCTGGCAGGACCTGTGAATATGTGGAGAGAGGAGCTCAANATCAATCTACCATACAGTAAAATATCCATACTTGTTCTTTTAGTTTGGTCAGCTTGAGGCCTGTGATATTATATTATTTCAGTTTGCCGTCTTCAATGCATGTATGGGACTTAAGCAAGTAAAAGGCCTCATCTTCTGTATGCTGGCAATACAGTGATGTATCTCATCAGACAGTAAAGCACTACAGCAGTTAAGAGACTTACTGAAAACCCAGTTAGGAGAACTGAATACTAGCATACTAAAGAGAACCACAATAACATACATGCATGAGGGAGGACTGGACCAGCACATTTCTTACTCCTTACTCCTCACAAATGTCTACATTTAATTAATTAAGTTCAGAATTTGAAATGGGTTTTTTTGCCAGCAGTAACTGCTTATACCTTACCATTCAACAAAGACTTGGCTAAAATCAACCATGCCTTTACTATAACATCTTAGCGTCATTCAGAAGCACAGCTGGCAAGGATTCTTGATCCACATTGGCAAACAATGATTTAGGTAAGCAGGAATCCTTCCATTGGGATTTGGACCAAAATTTTACTGAACAGGATCAAGGTTATAATACCTATATTGAACTTCAAATACACTGGACTGAATTGAACAAATTCTTTTTTTTTTTATAAAGTTATGTATTAGCAGAAAGAAACCACTTTTCACAGAACACGGCAGTTGAACGAATTAGATTGGACAGTCTCTTACTAGTTTAAGAAAAAGAGAGACATACTGACTGGCTGACTGACTGATCCTTTGTTCAGGAGCAATGTGCTTCCACTGCGCTTCCTTGCCGTGTGTCCAGGTACACGTCACACTCCTCGTCCGGTTCGTTCAACTGGTCTGTACAGAACTAAAGGTAACACAGGGATAAGCTGTAACACACCTGTCTAAAGCATACCATGAGGAAAGGCAAGCAAAATGTGTAACTAAATTAATAGCCATCTTTTCAGTAATTTAAAAATATGCACCTACTATTCACATGACAACAAAACATCCCAGAAAAGAAAAAGTGCCTTGACCCACAGCCTGTTCCATGTTTTCCCCTTCTACAATATATAGCTCTTCATTATGTATTTGTTTGCATAGGACTTAAATAAACACTTTGTTTAAACAAATCCTTCAGTCTAGAAGGATAGTTTATAGCTCCCAGTTTAAACAATTACAGTGGTGCATATTTGACCAATGGATTGCCTTAGCAGACCTTAACAATTCACAAACTTGCAGAGGAAACATCATAGAAACAAAAATGCCAGTGTTTGAACTAGGATCAGCATTTAGTTTTACTTCATAACAGTGATCCCAAGGAATTCAGCAGTACTTTTCCTATAGGTGTTTTAAAATCAGTACCAATTCCTTCTCCTTTTTAAATGTTAGAATCATTTAGTTCACGACAAAAATGCATTTATCTGAGCTGAACTGAGATTTGTTTTTCGTAAGATTTTGTCAGAGGAACCCTGTTTATATACATAAAATATATTCATTACCCCACTTAGCACATATTTATGCTATGTATGAAGTACAGCAAACTCATGTCATTAGAAAACTAATTAACAAGTTTCAAAGGACATGTTAATTCATGTAATTAGAAAACAAAACATGGATTTCTGAATTATACACCTTCCCCTCCCGACCTGTCATAATTTTTTCATAATTATTTTTTTTTGGGCAGGGGGGGCGATCCCCATTTTTTGTACCGGTTTGCTATGAGAGTTCTCTAGAATAGCACCATAACCTGTTTTATCTAAGGCAAATGAAACTATATACATACATATGCAGTGGATATGTTATACCCTTACAAAAATAAACCAAAATCTGATAGCTCCCCTTCAGAAAAATAACCTGTCTTCAAAAGAAGAAAGGAATATACTTTTGATGATTTCACAACACAGCCTGGCACCATATGTTTCATTTGTGTTGGGGTTTTTTCTATTTTTGTTTTTCTTCCCTCTTGAAGGACTACAGCAAGCTCTATTATCCATGAATTCAGAAAGCACAAGTCAGCCAAAAGTCACAAATCTCTCAGGACAGACACGTCCATCTGTCATTTCACAGCAGGAGAACAATAGCAGCTTCAGTATAGACACAACAAGCTCACACAATCCTTACACAGCCAGACAGAAAATCTGCCTTAGCTGATAGCTAGCTGCCTTTGAAACTCCAGACAGATGTTCCTGTGGAACACTGGGATCAATTGCTGCTTTCTTGTTTCTCTATTTTCAAATTCCTCATTTGTTCATAGCAACCAAAATATAGTCAGTTTACTGCTTGTAATCTCTACAGAGCTTTGGGAAAATCAGATTTCAGAAGCAACAGAACTCAAGACATAGAAGCATAGAGTATACCAGGCTTTAATCTGCAATTTTTCTGCTGTTGGGGCTTATTTTAGAAGTAGGCAATCCACAAAGCTTGACAAAGACTGCTTGTATTCCTATAACGATCTTCTAGAACTACGCTCAGCAGCCTCCAATGATCTCCATAAAACTGTGTAACAGACAGCATATTGCATTGCTTCTCTACTGTTGAAAAAAAAAAAAATATCAGCTTTCATTTTTTTAATGAGTTATTTCATATCTCTAGATCACAAAAACAAAAGTTCTAGACAAAAAGAGGTAGTTGTAAAACACCCTAATTTAATCTTTAAGTGGCTAAGCAGAAAACATTGTCAGAGCATTGGTTGCAGTTCAAGTAAAAAAGAGTGTTACTGTAACACTCAACCAATTTACACGTCTAAAAATAATCTCATCAGGCCCATCTGTAAAAGTTTTGTTTCAGCAGCATATGCTGGGGTTTTTTTCCCCAACAGTCAGTCTCATTGGGTTTTGATTACAGCAAATTTGCAACACTGGCTCCTTCACCGTTCCCTCACTTTTCAGAAGTAAACAAATGGCTCCTTTTAAACAACAGGATAGTGCCAGTGTCCTGTGCCCTACTGTAAAATTTGCCTCATTGAGAATAAGCTTCTAAACAAAGTTTGACTGCTAGTAACTGAGGACACACTGAAAATACAGGCCTTGGAGTACCTTCAGAAGTCAATGTTGGGATTTAAAATTAAGCCAACCCCACATTAAGCAAAAGAATCTCGAACCTGAGATAACTCTACAAGATGGTTTTTGTTCGGAAATGCTATCATCTGCATTTCCTCTTTTCAAGGAACACAAAGACAGAGAACGGTGATGGTCCAGGCAGAGAGACAAAATAAAGAAGCTCTGGGAAGGAGCGAGAATAAAATGCTCAAAAGACAAAGATGGAATGAAAGTATATGTATATTACTGATAGAAAGTATGCTTCATATAACCTTTGGATTCCAAGGTTTTGTTTCAAAAATTTATCTGTGCCCCTCAAATATTTTAGGAAATTTTCCAGGCATTGGACGTAAAGTTGTCCTTACCAAAATCATTCCCCTTTTTAAAACTATAAAGCAAACTCATTTTCTTCTGACATCCCACAACGATATAGTTCAGTCCCACCTAACTAGCAAAGACAATTAGCCATGCATTAACTCTTAGTCCTTTAAAGTTTGCTGATACGAACAGTATACAAAACTGGAATAAAGAATATCTCAAATCCCAAGACAGAGTATGTATGTCAGAGCAGGGGAAAAAAAGGCAAGGAAAACTCTTTTAGAGGTGCTTTGTTTTAGTTTGTTTTTGGATGGCAGGGGTTGTTTGCTTTCTCATCTGTGTTGAAGCCTGGAATAGCCTGAAGCCCCGGATAGCACAGATTAAGCAGGAGTAAGAGTGCAGCTGGAAAAGGTAACAGCGAATCCAATTCCTCACAGTTAAGAAACAGAACAAGAGTTAAACCTGCCACAAAAGAAAATTAAATCAGAAATACCTGCTTTTCATTTCTGTCCAAATCTCTTAATACGGTTGGTCACTTTCGTTGTACATCACTGCTTTTTGTGAAGCTGTATCACACCACATAAGCCCTGTATTATCCAGTAAGAGGTGCTTCCCTAAACAGCAGGTTATTTTAAGCATATTAAAATTAATTTCTCATTCTGCAAATCAGGCTATGTGATACCTAGTACAAGTTCACACTCTGAAAGGTCAATTTCCATTTTTTAGCAAGATAGCTAAGCTGACTTAGATGATGCAAACTTATCCTTTAAAGAAAGTAGTATTTCAGGTAAACATTACAGTTTTCCTTTTTTCCTTACATAAAAGATCCATGAGAACAGGATCTGTGCCGCCAGGAAGCAGAGAAGAGAAATCATCTTCAGGTGTGGACATAACAGAACACTGTAAATAAGCATCCCCATCCTCTGTCTGGTCTTTTCTCCTCTGCTTTTCTCCCTCTCCTGTGCTTCCACAGAAATTAGATATAGTGGCAACATCTGCAGTAAAACCAAAACTGAAAAAGGAAAGTGCACAATACTGAACTAGCACTTGACAGATAACTAGATCCTTACTCAAGCAGTACAACCGTTTAGGGCAGAAAGTTCCTAAAGTACTAAATATTGATATTAAAATGAAGGAGGAACAGTATTCAAATTAATACAAGAGAGTGGCCGTAAGAGTTACAAGGAATGGTTTCATTATTTAGAAGCATTTATTTTTCCTAGGAAAGTGCTCAAATTCAAATAAAATCTCCCAGTGGAGATGAAGCAGATCTCAAGATACAGCAAGATATTTTAATATAGTGTTGGGAGAAATGAAGTTACAATCTATAAACTGCAGGGCTGGAATAAAATTTGTACCTTAAGAAAACATTCAATGCTGGGATCCTTGCAAAAAATACTCTTCTGGCATGTGTTAATTTCATCAGTATATCATCATACGTTTGCCGAAAACTCTTACAAAAAGTGATTAAGATTATGCTTCACATGTTTAACATGGTATTTAACTGCTGGACTTTACATAAACCAGTACAACAATTGTTGACATCTTTCTGGAGCCTAGTTCAGCTGTACCACACCATCCAAACACTCCTTTTAAATCCACATGAACCCAGATGGAAGCCTGCTATTCACCAGGAAACTTTCTAACAAGGTGCATCTGCAAAGCCTCCATGTTTTGTTAAACAAACCAAAGAGCAATGAGTTCTCAAGTCAGAAAGGTATAAACAGTGTCAGGGCCACTCTCTCAGCCCTATCTTTTGTTCCATTATGGGTGACCACTGAAATGATGAGCAAAACTAAAAAAATCTTACCCAAATACAGCTCTTATTTTTGGGAAAAAAAAAAAGAAAAAAAAAAAAAGGTGGGGGGGTGGCAAAAAAAACAAAAAAAACCCCACCAGTTCACACTGTGTTCTCACATGCTGGCTGGCAGAATGGAATCATCATTTGCAGTTTCCAGATGCAAAGACATCGATCACAAATCCATCAGCAGGACTCATGATGTGCTACATAGTCCCACCCCGCTGCAAGAGCTGTTCTGCCCACTGACACCATCACACAAGCGCTGGTCCATCTTCCTTCATGTAAACCCAAGAAGTCTGTGGATCATTCACAAAGCCACAGGAAACTTTGATTCCCCTAGCACAGGGGAATCGCTCTGCAGGACAGGAGTAACTGCAGCTTTCATGACAAGTACTGACATACACACCAGCATACGCCTGCTCAGGAGCAGTGTGACACCTCAGTGAGTGGTGGGTAAATGGGGCAGAGCCTTGAATGCCCTTTGCCTGAATCAAATCAGGAAGATCCCTTCAAAGAGAAGTTGCTCCCTACTGCCAACAGATGCAAAAGTGGACAATCCCCACAGTATGAGGATGTGGAAGGGGGACATCCACAGTCACCGCGTAAGTAACTCAACAACCAAGTATGACGCTGCAGGACAGCAAATATTTTGATAGGTCTCAGGAAGAGCCAGGCTTTGTTTCTGTGATACCACTTACTCCTCACTGCCAACAACTGCGTCTTCCATTAGTGTTTTTCTAGGGCATAGCCTTGTACCTGGAAACACTCACTTTAACGTGGCCAGTGCCACGTCTCCCAGTCACTCCTCAATCCAGGGTACTCCGTACAGGGGCCGCAGCGCCACAGCTCTCCTTGCTGCATAAAGCACTACTTTGATTTCCAGGAACAGACCAGCTTCTTTTCCTCTTTCCAAAACTAACATTACTGCTACTGTAATCCTGGAAAAAGAGATACCCAGGGGAGAATCAAACGGTAACAACAGAAGTTGTGAAAACAAAATGGCTTCCTTCCATCTGCGAAACATAACCGCTGGGGAGGGTAAAAGGAGAACGCTTTGAAGAGGAATCTCCGCATTAAGAATTTATTTAGATGTGTCAGACAGACAGTGTCCTGCTGTGCTTGTCCCCAATTATCTGCAAGTAGAAATAAGACGGGGAGCAGATTGCAAAGCTTTGATCTGAAGCACAGCAAGGCTGGTTTCATGATTTCAGTCATGTCATGGCCTTTACAGGCAGCTAAGGCTGAGATCTGTTCCTAAAACTCTCATACATCTTACAGTCTTCTATATTCACTGACCTCCTTTGATCAAAATGATGAGTAGCCCCTTTGGCACCCAAAAGGAAAGCATCTGGTGGAAGAAAGTAACCCCAAGGCTGCGGTTTCAGAATCAGCTCAACCAGTTTGAAGGTTTCTTGCCACCCAAAGGGTAGCACAACAGAAGCCTTCCCCCTCCTGCCCTCCCTTCCTACTGCCCTGCACCTGGCCACTCAGTCCCATCTCCTTCCCTCCTGTATGCCAGCACGTGACAGGCCTTTCTCACAAGACACTACATTTACAAGCCTGGGTATTTTTTCTCTTGAGTTAGTCTGGGAGAGGGGAAGAGGAGGGAAGAGCCAGGAAGGCAGGACCCCACTGGGAGCAGGGGTACACCCCCACTGGGGGATCGAGACACTGGGCCTGCTCTCAAGACTGACCTCTCCAAGTACCATTGGAAAAGGCTGCTTCATCTGTGGGATTTTAAAACACCTCTAATTTGCCCCATCTGTAATATTTTTCCCTGTATCACTTGACAGGAGTCAGGCCCACACATTGATTTTTTTTCTGATGATTCCAGACATCTCTGCTTTCTATTAGGACAGCAGTAGCGAGCAAATACTCGGCCTTGGTAATTGCTCGTGCTAAGGGTTTCTGCAGTCATGGTCAAAGATAAACAGAAACTCTTTCAGGTTTAGGAGAGACCTACCTAAAACTGTTATTAGCTTGCTTGTTTGTTTTAACTGACTGAAGCGTACAACAGTGTAACATAAACAGAACCATGTTCTTACTGAGTAACACAAAAACATTTAAGTTTGTAGCACACTATTTCATTAAAAGAAAACATCTGTAAATTAAGTAACAAGGGCATGTTAGCATTATGTGTCCTAAATATTTTAACACAGACATATTCACAGTATTTTAAGTAGTAACCACCAAATGGGTGTAGTTTACAAACGTGTGCATAAAATTTCAGGGACAAATGTACATTTCACAGTTTAGTTAGAAAATACAATGCTTCCATGGGATATTATACCCAGTGCCTGCCACTTAGTTCTCAAACATATGAAGATAAGTTTAAAGTATACAAAAATAACTGCTAATGATTTACTGAGCTACCTTTTTTAGGATATGTAATGTTACAACAAAATACAAACCTGCACCTTTCACTTACACTATGCAAGCATCCAGGATCTCCTAGAATACCACACGTATTTTAAGTAGCAGTTTAGAATGACAAGCTTAATTAAAGAAGAGGAATTTAAATGGCAAAAACTCCTCCACCAGTTAACTAATTTATCTGACCATATCTGCACACAATTCTGATCACTTGAAGTACGCACAAAGTGATAAAGCACTTCTGTTGTTTGATTTTTAAATCTAGAGGGACAATGCTTAAAAAAAATCTGCTCATTTACCACTGTTTTGAACATCAGCAGAATCTCTTCAATAATCGAATGATGAAAAAAAACAAGCAACAAATTATTTGCCCCATAGCATATGAATACCCCTACTAAAAGCAGAGTGCCAAAATGATGTCAGGGTAAACTCGATATCCAGGCTTCACTACTGCATGGGTGGATACTCTCTGAAGCTAAATTCTCTCTTGATAAGAAACACCAAGAGCTGGCCATTATGGAAAAGAGAACCTTTATCCATGTAAGTGATAACAAAGTAAATTGTGACACTGGAGGAACCTCCTGTTCCAATCTAGATAAATCTTTTTTCAGATAAGATTTCATTTGCATCCTTCTTTGTAAGCAAGAGACTTGGCAATCTCTTAAGAGGAAGGCGATTTTACCAAAAAAAAACCCCAAAACAAAACAACCACCCTTTTATAAAGAATTTCCAAGCTTTCAAGAACATATCATAAATTTACCGAAAGTTGGGAATATAAATACAATAGTTCTTGTAACAGATGAGATAAAACACAAAGATTCCTGTAATTCTGGGAGTAACAGAAATTTATGAAGTTACACCGCACAGAAAAACAGGCATATAACAAAAACAGTGTAAGTAGGATAACAGCATTCAGTCCAGCAACGCACATGTCTTGAGCAAACCACTGGCCACAACTAATCAAGGAGCAGCTCAGTGGCACTCTGTTGACTACACCGAGCTTCCTGAAACCTGCCTGCATTGGACCCCATTGGAAAGGCTGGGATTTTTTAGTTCACAGATTCACAAGGCATTCTTCAGTTATGTTCCTTCGAGATGATCAACATCCCGAATAAAAGGGAAAAGACACTGAAGAAAAGGCCATTCTATATGCCTTTAGCAGAGCCCCACATCTTTGCTCCTACTCAACCACAGCAAGACTTACCTTCCCAGAAAAATATTTCTCTTTTTTTTCCTGGATACAACCAGCCTCCCTGTAAAAGAAGAAAAAAACCTGCTCCTTTTCTTGATCAGATGCCAAATTAACCTGATCCTTTCTTTCCAGCCCTCCTCTCTATGTCAGACTCCCATTACAGGTGGTGTAGAGAATATATGATGGGGCCCATAGTTTTAATTAATCCTCATGTGGCCAGTATACTACTTACACACTAAATACAGTGAAGCTCAGTTTTCAGTAAATGCAGGATAAATCCAAAAGAGTCTCCAAGATATTCCAGATCCCAAACTCATCCACAAATGAGCCAGTTTTAAATCAAATTATTTCACTTCCAATACATATGTATTTTTGCATCTGTCATCTGCACCTCTAGCAAGCAAAGCTCCATGGGCCTTTAGTTAACTGCATCAGTAACTTAAAGTATATTCAACGTTTTGGCAAAAAACAACAACAACAACAAAATCCAACCTTTCTCCAGCAACAACATGAAATAAAATCAGATTTCTCTGTATTTCAGAAGAAGTTCTCTTAAACCCAAGAGTTCAGTCAGTGAACATTAGCCCCTTACAGCAAGTGTAGCCGATAAATGATCAAGCTCTAACAATCCCCACCCCACTCTAGAGGGTCAGATAAAATCTACTGCTTCTTAATGGGCAAAATATTTAACTAGTCTGAATAATCACTTAAAGAGAAGTTAACCCCTTGATTCCATGTGTTTAAACATTAACATTTTCAGTCTGCAGAAAGTATAAGCCAGTTAGCCTTAAAAAAACTATTTGCAGCCCATTTCCTTTGATGTGGAAACATATACAATAGCCACTAGCACATGGCAACATTTACACATGAAGTAACTGTTTTTAAGGTTTACTTTAATTATCAACTAGGAACCTGGTGATCTGAATGTTATTTTTGATTCTTTATGATCCGAGAAATGAATTTAAACCAATTTTCTCAATTACAGTCTTTACAATCTTACCTTAAAAAAATAAAAAATCCCTGAAAAATTTACCTGGTGAAACATCTGAAGTCAATTGCTGGATAAATCTCGTTTTCTCAACTAGCAGAGAGCAGAGTCTTTTTTTATATTTCTTCAGGACAGGATTAATGATTTTAGAAAACAAAATCTTTTTTCTAAAAAAGCCATTTCTAACAAGCTCTTTGGAAAAACTAACATATAGTACAGCTCCAAGTAAACATTCTTAAGCAAGCACCAAAAGCAAAAGATACAATAGGGAACAGATGAATTTACCTTTAATCCTAGCATGTTCAAGAAAACCAAGATTACTTCCCTTTGACCTATGAGCAGCCAAGGATAGCAAGCAGTACATCTTCCACTGATTTTTACTGGAGCCATTGGTTTTCAGCTCCTTGGAAATAATCAAGCCTTGAATTTGAGGAATGTCTCATGGTGATAAACAAAGGATACATCACATACTTCCAAAATATACTAGCAAATACTGCATAATTCCTTTTTCTAGCAAGTTAAATTTTCAAAACACAGCCAGTAATTAGGTGTGCACAGTTAATACCGAGGTCCTTATGCTGGCACCTAAAATTAGAAGTGAGCGGAAGCAAGCTTCTGAAATGCACCAGTGTCAAAACATGGGCACCCTTCACACACAGAACTGTACCAGAAGCCCAACACCTGCCTTCATCAGTCAGTCACAGGTAACAACTGGAAATTCTAGTTAAATCATGAGATTGATGTGATGCTTTACCCTCCCTAGACTATTCTGACATTTCATATCATTCATATATTTAAGAAGTCTGCCTTGGCTGCAGTTGATCATGAGATGGTGGAGTTTGAGATCCTTAGGGCAGCGAGAAGGGCGTGCAGTAAGCTTGCTACCCCAGACTTCAGGAGAGCAGACTTTGGTCTCTTTAGGGACCTGCTTGAGGGAATACAATGGGATAAAGCCCTGGAAGGAAGAGGGGCCCAAGAAAGCTGGCTGATATTCAAGGACCACCTCTGCCAAGCTCAGGAGCAATGCATCCCAATGAAGAGGAAGTCGGGCAAAAACGCCAGGAGGCCTGTGTGGATGAACAAGATGCTCCTGAACAATCTCAAACAGAAAAAGGAAGCCTGCAGAGGGTGGAAGCAAGACCAGGTAGTCTGGGAGGAGTACAGAGAAGTTGTCCAGACAGCCAGGGATCA
>VYXH01004081.1:31688-55768 GCA_013397275.1 Burhinus bistriatus
AAGAAGAACATGGACCTGTTGGAGTGGGTCCAGAGGAGGGCCACGAAGATGATCAGAGGATTAGAGCACCTCTGCTACAAGGACAGGCTGAGAGAATTGGGCTTGTTCAGCCTGGAGAAGAGAAGGCTCCAGGGAGCCTTCCAGTATCTGAAAGGGGCCTACAAGAAAGCTGGAGAGGGACTTTTTACAAGAGCATGTAGCAATAGGACAAGGGGTAATGGCTTCAAACTGGAAGAGGGTAGATTTAGATTAGAACTCAGGAAGAAATTCTTTACTATGAGGGTAGTGAGGCACTGGAAGAGGTTGCCCAGGGAAGCTGTGGAGGCCCCATCCCTGGAAGTGTTCAAGGCCAGGTTGGATGGGACTTTGAGCAATCTGGTCTAGTAGGTGTCCTTGCCCATGGCAAGGGGGTTGGAACTAGATGGTCTTTACGTCCCTTCCAACCTAAACCATTCTATGATTCTATGAAGTCACCTAAAACCAGTCACACTCCTAAACACAGAGACCAGAAACAGTAACTCCTCCCCCCTCCTGACTGCAGGCACCAGATCAAAAGACACACAGAATCAGGTTCCCTCAAGCATCTTCTCCTTCCTCCTGCCTCTCTTATTCTCAGCATGAGTGGCTCAGCTTCCATAAGAGGGGAAAATCTTCCAACTCCTCTCCTTTGGACAATTCTGTATCCTGGTGGTGATGACACACCACTCAGGGGACCACACATACGTCCTCCAGCCTGCCGAGAGATGTGAATACAGGTCATGCATTTTCCATGCAAACACCCCAACTAGCAAGGAAAGGGAAGTGACGGCACTACCTCTTTAAGCAATAAGATTAATAAGCAATTGTGGGACTGCAGGGCAAGGCACAGACCTCTTACCTATATGTTATCAGAGATGGCAGGGATGCCCAGCACCCACCAGCCAGGTATCTCTGCTCCAAAGGTACGCAGGAGATGAGCAACACTTTCCACGGCCTACTCTGCAAGCCTCATTGTTCCCTTGGAGATCTCCGGTTCTCTCTACCGACTCTACAAACATTGCAGGCTCTAAGCTCAGGTAACGTGAATCAAGTGCTGATTTTTATGGCACTACATGGGATTTGTACATGGAGTTGCTTTGAAATTGTATCCAGCATTTTTATGACTTAATATACTAGTATATCAATTTCTGGCAGCATTTTAAAGCAAGCTATTCTGAAAACAAATTTATGGAAGAAAAATGAGTCAAAGGAGGGAAAGATTCAGTTTCTTTTTACATGCATGACTCATTTTAATTATCATCCTGCAGATAGATCAGTTAATTGCTAGAAACAACTGATTATTCATTCCTTTTCTTATTAGGTAAAATTGTCATTGCATACTCAGATTGAAAAATCATCACATGAACTAAAACCAGACCTTGTTTGATATTTCTAGCATTTTGCCTTTATTTTGTACTTTTACTCTATTTTCAAACTATTGTTTTTGCAAAATAACAGTAAGTCTACATTTCTCGGGCATATTTTCAGCTGCTTTTTAACATCTGAAATTAGTTACATTAGCTAATAAAGCACTGTACTATCTATCTTTTAAGCTAAGTATCCAGATGTGTCTCTAGAACTTTATATTTAAATCAATGTATTATGAAGGCTTTATTTCACAGCATAACTCAGTATACAGGATTTTCTTCAAAGCACTACATCAGATCAAGGTTTGTTTTTATTTTAGAATACCATAAGGGATCTCAAACAAACCTAATTTGGCAGGGAAGGGCAAAAAAGACAAGAATTTTAATTGCTTTTTTTGGGTTGAATGGAGTTTTTTTGAGGGGGCAGGGGGATGTTTGTTGGGTTTTTTGTGAAACAGCAGAAGTCATGGACAGAAAAGATTTAAAAATCAAATAGAGCCTTGGTGACATGGCAAGTACTCAGCTAGTGAGATCATGCCAAAACCAGTACCCATAATAGACATACAATGGAACGACAATGACAAAAGCTCCAAAAAAGGTATTTTTCCTTCTGGCCTGAAGGAGTTGTGTACTGCAGCTGGGAAGACAACTTTCTTTAAAGAAATCAAATACACATGTTGGTGTTTCAGACTGGAAATAAGACATGGCAGGTATAAATAAAGCAGTCCCTCAGCTGCCACAGTTTATTATTGAAGAGTAATATATCTAGAGAAATTTGGATTTATAGATGTTCTCAATTACATCCAGGTCTTCAAGAATGTATCATTTCATACAAAAGAAGTCTCCAAAAAAGCACGGAAGCTTGTAAGGGGGAGAAACTAGGCCACAGGTTGCTGCCAAGGTAAGCACTGGTGGGGTCCATCAGGTCAACTAAACGTGGCAATGCTGCACCTACATGTAGGTGACTGTGCTGCAGGAGGGCCTATCCCAAAACAAGCTCACCAGGGTAGAAAGCACACCCAGAGACACACTAGTTATCTCAACTGACATGCAGGCAGTGCAGCAGCTCAGCCAATTTCAATCACCACTAACTTTTTTTTTGTCGGGATTTTTTCCAGAGTTCTCAAAGTGCAACACCTTAAAGGACTTCAATGTTCACAGGTACTGTATGGCACACAGATTAGCCCAGAATCTGACATATGAAAGCCATGATTTTGCCAGATGGCCTCTATGCAAATACACACAGCTAGAAATATAGCTAATCTGACCAGCAAGTGAAATAGATTCGTACTTTACGGAGCTAGAAAGAAAGGACTGCTATGTAACTCAAGCCATATGACTTACCTGAAATAACTCAGTGTTGAATTACAATTTATTTTTCAGGGGGAAAAAAAGTGTAATCTTGATTCTAGAACTGCCCATAAGTTTCTTACTGACACACTAATCAAAATAAATACAGTATAGGGCATAGTTCTCAGTCACTATAACTTTCTTTGGCTCTTCTCTGGTCACAGTCAACATCATCTTTGATTCGCGGACATAAGTAGGGTATTCCAGTAGCAGTTCTACTAGTGCCAAATACACGATACAACCTCTGTACTGTCTACTTGTAGGCAGAGCACCTCATTTTTAATTGCCAGGAATCGCACTAGTCCTTTCTGGGCATACTGCTACCTTGAGAGCTTATGTTGAGCTGATTATCTGCTGCGAATATTCAGAGTTGCCACATTTCGCACAGGTCATCCTATCACAATGACTTCAAATTCAGAGTTGCCATTACCTAGACACAGCTTACCAACCCATCCGCATCACCGTCTCTTTCTGTTATTTGTCATTCCCCTAATTGCTGTATGCCATTGGCAGGGAAAGGAGTAATTTTTCCACCACTGGTGATTTTTAAATTCACATGGAATGCTCTTTTTATGTTGCAGCTCAAACAAGAATTAATTCAGAAGTGTCCTAATGCCTCCATTGCCCAGAAAGTCAGGCTGCCTGACCACAGGGATCCTTTCAGGCCTTGCAAGCTCTGGTTCTGTGACTCTTTCAAGGTTGGCAGGGGTAATGTGATTTTTTGTTTTATGTCACCAATAAAAAGATCAGTGAAGAGCCAGCAGCTTATCTGCAAACCCAGCTAAATAATGACAACTCCATATTTACAGTTACATTAGGCACCTGTCATTAAGCCAGGTCAAAGCTGATCCTTTGATTTTGCTTTGTTCTACTTCATGAACAAAAATGGATGTTGAAAGCTTAAATACTTGACCTAAGACTATAACATCTTTACCCATCAATCAAACTTGTTACTTCACGCAAAAACATTATCAAGTTGATTTTATCAGATAAATTTTCCACAAACCCATACCAGTTAGCATTAGTTTTGCACACTTCTTCCAGCATGTATTATCAATCCCATCATAGACAGCACAATATCCTGGCTGGAAACCTGGCTTTCCAGCACTTCCATCCAGCCCACCTAGAACTTTTTCCTGGAGGAGGCAGAGTGCGGTTTTCAGGTAGCACCCACTCGTTGAGGAATGAAATATTGCTGCCTACCACCACCGGATGCAGAGGGTCAGGCTGAAGGTGCCGACCACAGGAGAGGAGCCAGTGACCGTTTCTGGTGTACCACTGCCCACCACCATCAATCTGCTCTTACCTCCGAAGCCTGCAACATCAATCTGACTGTTCAGGGCTGACAGTGCAGACCACCCGCCCGTCCATGCATCCAGCTGTCTTCCTAACCTCTCCTCCCCATCAGCCTGTAACAAAACCCAGATCCAGCCCACAAGTTCGTGTTGTACAACATTAAGTCATCACATGGAATCTAATAAACTACAGACAAAACACTGACATCACATATTCTAGTCTCTGAAACTTCTCCAGAAATAAAAAAGAAAAAAAAGAAAAAAATTAATTGGGGGGAGAGAGGGTGAGGATGAGGATATAAATAGCATTAACAGAGCAGAGAATTCACTACTCAGCTTTTCTTTGCACTTTCTTTGGCCCTGGTAATTTTAAAGAATGCTGTTCAACTGCTAGCATTACCGGACTGGTATCTGTTTTGTTATAAACCTGTGAAAGAGCTACAGTGTCTCTTCCAAATACTGAACAACACCATCTAATAAAATCTTTGCTGGTTTTGCACTCTCATTTACAGTTATGCCATTCCTATCGAGTAATGCATCAATGCTGCAGTTAGACTTGCTCCTGACAGAATACACTCAACTTCTACAGCCCTGAACACATTGATCAGGACAGTCACATCCATGGGCAGAGTCTTGCCTTCTTCCAAACAAGATTGGCAGCTGTCTCCTCTTCAGTGCCCAAAGACTGAAGTCACCTGTGAAGTGAAACAGGATGAGACCAAGTTCGGAGAACATGGATTATTATCCCATCCTAATAAATAAAAACACAAAGGATTAGTGTAAAAAACAAACTATTATTTTTATATATTTGGAACCTAGGACTAGAATAGAATAGACATCTAGAGTTTAGTGGGTGGCACAGGGAAGCATTCCGAGTTGCATGTCATAGTGGGCAAAGAGATATTCTGCGAATCTCTTAAAACTAGAAATCTACCGTACAGCTGCATTCAACAGCTGGGGACCAGACTTTGGGACCCAGAGGCCCTCTGGCAATTCTTTGCTCTCAAATAATTCACAAAGAAAGTGCCTGGATGTTCCTCCACAATTTTATGACAGCTGAAAATGGGCATGGGGCAGTTGCTGCTGAAAAGGGGCTTTAACAGTGACTACATCAGCTATGCTGGATTGGGGTTTTTAATTAACATTCCAGCTTGCATTCTGCATTTCTGCACATGCAGAACTAGTTTCTTCTCATCTATGTGATTCTAAGTATATATATCACATATAATCTTAATGGGTGGAAATCATACATTTCAATTCATTTCCTCTTACCCTGCACAGTAACTCTGTAAACTTAAGTCAGATGTCTACTGGCACTGCAATGCTATCACTGCCAAATAGGTAGTCTGTCTTTCAACACTTTTAAGAAAAGTAATTTTCTTTCAGTATAGATTAACAGATTCATATAAACTTAAAATACAAACGTATAGCTAAAGGCTGTCTATAGCTATTCCTAGTTGCTAATGTTTCCAGCATCAGTTCCTCTTATAATTGATGCTGATTTTTTCCCATAAAGTTAGCAAGAAGAGTTTTATAAAGGAATAGAAGATTACAGGTGCCAGTCAGCTTCAGAGACAACTTTGAAAAGACCTCAAACTCCCATCAACATGAACTCAGCACTGTGTAATGGCCTTAAAAAGAGACGCTCCAGACAATATTAATCAGTAATCACTCCTGAAGAGAACGAGAAGTAGATACAACGCTTACAGCATTATTTAACATATTCTGGTTCCTTTTAGTGTTATTTAAACCCCCAAATGGAAACTGTCTTCTCTCACTCTAACTAAACCACAGGTCTCCTGAAAGTACCTGAAAGCGTATCATAGACAATTCAATTACCTAGGATTACCATGTTTTAAGAATTGGACTTCAGGTCTTCAATTCTATATTAAATAAATTAATAAATAAATAAATACATGTAATTAGGCTTCTGTAAGGGCGAGGCTATGCTCAGAGTATACTCAGAGCCCTAGTGCTCAGAGTGCACTATTTTGATGAAAGTATCTTCATTTCAGCCAAAACAAGACTGACAGGCTCCCTTTAATAAGCATGTTTTCAATACAAAAATCAATACATGAAATTTTATCTAGCAACTGACACCACTCAGCCAGGATGGCTCAAATTTCTGCTGCCCTATTCCTGCCAAACCAAAGGAAACTTCAATTTTGAATCTAATTTTGCATCTTCATCTGTCTTACAAACAGAGCAAAACAAAGATAGTATTGGAGCCTGTTTCAGAATAAAACCAAATAAAGCGTTTTCCAAATTTACAGAAATTTCTTTAAATAATCATGTTAAAAAAATTCCCTAGCTGTAAATGAAAGACCAACTGATACTGTACATTTTAATAATCACATAACAATATTCCTCTCATTTTTCAGAATACTGAGGTTCTTAGAAACATTTTTTCCTCAATACCAGCCATGCCAGAATATAGACGGTTGACAACATGGTCGCTTCTTTAAAAATTAACCCACTCAAACGATTCATGCATTAAAAAAGCCTCATAATTCAACAATGAGATCGAAAGATAACTGTAAAAAGCGATAAGCTAACTTTGCCTTTAGGAACTGATTTTGTTCATTTTTTAGTAGCATTCAACCTTTTAAAGTATCAACTATAAATGCACAAACTAAAAATAAAAGCAGAATCACAGAAAGCTGTCTAAAATTGAGATGTATGCAAGTGCCCCATACCTTCAAAATTTTCATTTACCATAGATAATCAATTTAATAAACAACACTTCCTGGCATTGTGCCACATCACACCTCTTCAGGAAACACCAGAAGAATGTATGATTACGACACGGTTGGTCCCTAAGTTACCTGAAAAGTACATTGTGAGTGGTACTTATTAATTCATAGGCAGGGATTTAGTTATGAAGCTTTGGAAAGGGAATGGAAATATCTCAGCTATTCCTCCTGCTTAAAAAAAAAACCTGCATCAACATTTCCCCATTTTTTAAAGCAGAGATTGTATTTGCTTGCTTTGTTCAATGGAGTTCATTGTCTCTCAGTTACATTTAAAGTTTCCATGGAAAAGTTTTATAAACCACCTCTACACATCATCACACATGAAAGACTGAGGACTTTTCTACCAGCTGTACTATCCCTACCAAAACTATATGAATGCCCAGTATTTGTCGATGCTTTTAAGATAATAACGACTTCAAACGAGCTTGACCTAGGACAAGGGAATTGTATGGCAATGTCTGGTGGACGTTCGACAAAATGGAGCATTCACCCTTTTGGTTACTGCAAGACATATAGTTTCTCAAATATTTAGTCATCAATAACTATACATATATACACTCATACGATGAAAATGTGTAAATCCCAGTTAACATACCAGGTATGGCATGATCTCTGGCTTCATGATGGACACATGCCCTCCGGTCACATGGCCACACGTCTGCAGTGGACAAGTATCGAGTCCTGCTGCCTGGTGGGACTGTGGAGTCCTCATGAGTGAGGGAGATGGGGGCAGGATACAGTTTGCAATTCATCCAGCTCAATGCCCTCTCTCTGCTTATGACTGATGGACATCAAAAAAGAGAGAGGATGCGAATGACAGGCACAACCACATTACTACAGAAAACAAGAAAGAAAATCATAAAAGGGGAAAAATCATGGAAAACATAGCAGTTTAAGTGCATGAAATACAAAAGTTTCCCAGAGACTGAGAGTGAAAGGGTTAACTACAAACCTATATATCTAAGTATTGTGGTGACCCTCCAGGTTCTGTATGTTAAGGTCAATATTCAATAAATACTTCCATCACAACTTCTAGCACAAGTTCAAGAACTAGTGAACTTTAGCACTAATGAAGCTGAAGTTTGTTTAAAAACAAAACAAAAGCAAAAAAACCCACAAACTGTTCTTAGAAACTGGAGATAGGCAACAGACAGCCTGGTCAGTGTAGGTCAATGCAAGACTGCTCATTACAGCACTGCCTTCTAAACAAAGCATCCTGTTTAATTTTGTCACATCTGACTAATGCAATTTTTGGTATTTGTCAGGAAACAGTTCCAGAGAAAATTATTTCAATACACAAAGTAACACTGACACACAGCTCACACTTTCTTCATTTCATCCTATTATCACCTGGCTTCTTTGACCTCATTTCACCACTGTTTAATAAAGCCATTAAGAGTAGTTTTGCTTTCCTCATAAATCATCCCACCAACCTTTTGATTCTTTTGACACCTTTGTCTTAATTCCTTTGATTCTGTCAACATCTTTTCCTAACAGGTACCTTAAACTGCCTGCAATTCAAACAAATGTAAATGTATTCCAGGGCAGAGAGGTGTGTCATGAAACAGGGAGGAAACACTTTTTCTTTTCCCCCTTTCTTTGTCCACAGAATGTTTTTGCAGACAACTGGAACTCATTCTTTTTCATTGCTATCTCAAACTCAGATCTTATGTATTTCCTATTCCTTTAAATATTAACAGTTTTTAAACTAAAAAGCAAATGGGTCTGAGAAACCTAAACTGCAAAGCTGCATAGTATTAAATAACATTTTTCAAGATAAAACTCAATACTGTTGATATTTAATTGGGAGGCTTGATGCTGAATGAGGGATGATACTATCATATCGATCTCTGCTGGTACTTTCTTAACAGATTTCTGTCCTCAGAAATCATATGAGAGTCCTGCACAAGAGTGAACTGTGAGTCCTAAAAAACTATTTATGAAATTATGTTAATTATGGTCAAATAATACTTTTTTCACATGTTCAATCAAACAAAATTAAGACTGTGTCTATGTCCATAAGACTCAAAATACATCTCAAAAGTTAACCATGTAATAAGCAATCACATTATTATAAATATTAAATATCATAAAAACTGCAACACACAGCCACTTGCTTTTATAATATTTTCCAGACAGTGCATGTGTTTAAATTTTAACTGTTCACATATTTAAAAAACTATCTACCTTGTGCTGGAACAAATCAACGCGTAGGTGGTGAATCTTCCAGCTGAGCAAAAATACTAGCACACAGACAAATAAGTGAAGGGGAGCCAAAATAACTTCCCTCTAAAGGCAGAAACTCATTTAAGCATATGAAAAAACATGATCATTAGGGAAACTAGTTTATCTTCTGTTTCTGAAAGGATATAATAAATAACAGACACAATTACAGTGTGGGCCACATCCAGGAAATCTGTGAGGTCTCTCAGACCACACACTCCCTCCAGAAAGTCACAAGTAGTAATGATGAAGCAACTAACCCACTCAGGGCAATGCTCAGATCATTTACATATGGCTAAAAAAGTAGAGACATTCACCAAATGGTTACCAGCACCTCAAGAACTACTACCATTGCCAGATTGAATACTGGCTATCCCAGTGGCATTTGAGAATGCAGGAATAGCTACAGACCTCTGCACAGGCTTGCACCACCAAATAATTCCAACACAACAGGAGAAACAAATACATTTTTAGAAAAAGTTTTCCATTGACTGCTTCATTTATTTTTTTAAACTTCAAGATGCAAAAGCTTTCAGAACTGCAAAGCGGTCTAAGCCACAGTGACCACAGAAGTGGGTGCGGATCGACTTGTGCCAGCCTACAAATTGCAAACATTCAAACCTCTGTGCAACAGGAAAGGGAAAACCAACTGCTTCTCGATCATGTTAAATTACAGGAGGAATATGAAATTTTTCATTCAATGATTGCTTCTCCTCCAGCTGGCTGACAGGTAAAGAACGTCTGCCCTTTTTAAAAACCACACATACCCTATCTTTGAAACAGAATCGATTAAATAGAAGCCATTCAAAAATTTGGCTCTCAGCAAAGCCATAATCCAGGGGGAGGGACCAACTACTGAATCGTTTATTCCACTGTAAAAGCACGCAAACTTCATACAAAAAAAGGAAAAAAAAAAAAAAGAAAAAAGATAAAGCTTCTGCTGCATAGGCAGGTTTAGGCTGATTATAGCCATATATAGCCATTTGCCCCTTTAAATCTTTATCTCAGTCACATGAAGACATACACAAAAAACCTCTGAAATATAGTATGCATAGAAAAGCTAAGATTCAAAGCTTAAAATGTGGATTGGCCTCTACCCACTAAGGACAATGCTGAGCAGCAATTTTCATTCCTCTCTTGATTGATAAACAAAGACTATTATTACATTACTCAAGCATTTATGGAGTAACAGTATGCACATGTTAAAAAAATGAAACATTTAATTTGAACTAGTTAAATCCAGAGCTACTAGGACATATAACTAATCCAGGACCAAATAATTTAGAGTTATATGCAAAAACAGAATAGTAGTGTACAGCAAAAAGATGTTAGGAAGTTGCCAGTTGCAAACAGCAGACAGAACTGGCAGGTGGACATATTTATTATTTTTTAAACAGGACACTAGTTTCACTGCAAGACCAGCAGACAGACTATTTCTATCATCTGTTAACGAGATAAACACAGATTAAGAGGTACACTGTTTGCTTCTCACAAGCGAAATTGAGATTTCTATGGTGATCCAAAGACAACAGAACGCTCTCTGCCCTGAGCAAGGAAGCTCAAAGAAAACTGTTGGGGAGAAATGAGAGAACTGTGGGTTTTGTCCAGAGGAGCCCAGATTTCCAAGTCCATCTCTTGAGCCCTTGCGTCCACCCTTGCACCATCACTTAGACCTTCTGCCTCTTCCTTTCCTTACAAGAACAATGCCCTGCGCACAGGACTCTTCTAGACAACTGTGAACGTGAAGCCAGTGCTTATTTGTTTCTATTTCATGTAATGTTTTCAGCTATTCTTACCAATTACAGTTCCTCTAGAAAAAACAAACACTTGATCGTACCTGCTTCCTTTCTGAATAAGGAGATACATAATGATATTTTCAGCTCCTGAGGCTTTGCGGAAAACCATGGGAAACCAATGTTAAAAACAACACACTGCTTTCCAAAAATGAAAGGGGAAATAAGCTTTAGATTTTTGAGAACTTAACTGAGGAGGGGTATGTAATGGTCTAATTCAGCCCACTAAAAATAACTATCGGATAATTTTTTTCCCCCTAGACTGCAAACTGCTTCACCATGCTATCCAATGCAACTGTAATTGCCCATTCTTCATTTATCAGACTAACATCTTCCTGAAACAGGCCATAATGTCTGAGAATTTAAGAGATAACGTGGAGTATGTTGCGTATGTTTGCAAAGATGGCTACACATATACTGCTCCCCTCAGCTGATAAATGATGCCTCAGCCCAGACAGACAGACGTGGGTCTGATGCACTGGATTTTAATTAACCAGTGCTTATAAATAGCTTTTCACATTATCAGATACATAAAAACACAAGTGAGTAATGACAGCATTGATTTTGATCAGTCTGTCTTTGTTCAGTCTTTTCAGTAGAGGAAAGTACATTGCAAAGGGATGCATTTGTTTTCCAAATTATCTGGCTTGTTTGATGCAAATTTGAACCTTTCATCCTCACTGAAAAAACAAAAAATGTACTCAATATAGTCTACTTAGTCAGAAGAGCAAGTATGAGTGGAAAGTGAAACAATAAACATCTATGCCTGCAAATGTAGACTGTCCCTTGGCAGAGAACTCTATGGCCACAGATAAGGATTCAGAACAAAAAACTTCAAATGGAAGATTTGTTAATTGGTAATTAAATTTATTTTTTATGACAACATTAGAACTTCTTGTGTATTTGAGACAATTTCTGATATCTTCCGGAATCATATACTATGGAATGAAGAATAAAATCATGTCTGACAACTCTGACAGATATGTCTTACTATTATTATCACTACCACGGTCAAAATTTTAACCATTATTATTGCAGAAGGAAAGAAGGGTTGTAAAGACTTCTTTGGAGTATCATTCAGTTAGTGATCTCCTTCCATAATCTAACCTCAAAGGACTGTTTTCTCCTAAAAAGGATGTTTCGGTTACATAAAGACTCAGAAGAAGAATCACTATCATAGAAACGATGTCTGAGGTCAATGATCAATCGACTGATTGATAGCTAGATATGAGGCCATTTTTCTTTTCTTTTTTCACTATAACTCAATAGCAAAAGGCTAAATGGAGAAAAACCATTAAAAATATTTTATTTGGACTGTTTCCACAGATTGTGTCTAAAGTATGAGCCCCTCGGATGTACTCCCTGATTCTCTGGCAAAGAACTTTGCATTACTCTTCAGCTAAAAGGCAGACTGTTAGACATCTAAACAGTAGCTTCATGTTACCTGACATACTTCTCAGTATAATCAGTTAATGACATGGCCAAACCTTCCCCTGTCCATAGAGAAGTCTTTTAGTCCAACAGAGCTGGATGACTCTCCTGTCTAAATAGAAAACTTACCTTCCTTTATCAATTCCGAAATACCCAACTATGATGCCATTGACTATGACTAATTGCATTTCGCACAGCTTTAACAAACCTTCAGAGAAGAGAACTGTATCTGCTATATGCAAATACATTCATCAGTTCAAATATTTGCAGGTATCAGATGATGATATTTGAACATGAGAATACTTCTACGTTTTCCTACAGTTTATTCTTAAGGTAGTCACAAAACAAGTCTGCTGTAGTAACATTAGTTAACGTTCACTCAGTGTGCAGAGATCAAAGTAGCTGCTGTATACAAACATCCCAACAATTACAAAACAGCGTGCATGATTATTTACAAGAAACTTCAATAGTCTCACCTACACAAACCCAAAGTTGCCTTTCCTTCCCCACCTCCAAAGCCACATACTTCAATAAAGCCTACTTCGGTACGTAAACTATTAAGTTTCAAAATTATCAATCTACTTCAGCAGCAAATGTAGGAACAGACTACAAAGGCTTAGCAAGGAACTTCCTAACACCTGCATTATCCTTGCCTTTTTAACCCAGCTTCCACTGCAGCAGCGCAGGATAACATGCGGTAACACAAAATGGGCTAATACCTAGTACAATAAAAAAAAGCTATATGGCAGTATAATCACTACACAGGCTTTCCACCTCCAGGCAAACCTACTCTCCTCCATGCCTCAGACCACAGAGAAAGGGAGGATAAAATTGTTTATTTGGTATTACAAGAACAGAGGAAACATTTAGGTGGTAAGAGATGAAGAAGCCTGCAGATACACTCTAGAGTGAAAGGCATTGTTAATTTAACCCTCATAGCCATTTTGGAAAACCCAGCAAAAGTGAGTTAAATATATTAATACATGACAGAAAAGTAAAGAATGAAGGTGCAACACATTGCTGTGTCTTCATTAATGCCAGATTACCATCTGGTATGTTACCATCTGGTATGATCACTACGCAATAAATTTACCCCGGAGCAGGTGCAGACACAATCACATTTCTGTCAAATTTGCCAGAGCGCAGGATGCTGCATTCATGCTGACTTCATGCCAGCTGAAGGAGGACAAAAAATACCTGGTCTGGCATCATCCGACTTGTAGAGAGACAAACAATATCTGACAGAGCAGAAAACCTACTAGCACAAGGTTAACATTAAAATTTGGTCTGACAAGGTATGTTTATGTGAGATGTCTGCATCGTGTAGTTACGCATTTTCGATCTGCTGGCGAGTGCCCTAGAGACGTACCATTGAATTAACACTCTAAATCAAACCAGTAAATCAGTGTCCGTAGAATAATAAGTAACACAGCATCCTCCTCCGTCTATACTGCTCTGTCCCAATCAGAGACCTAAGTGCTTTCAGTCTTTTCTCTGACTCTGCAAGGAATCCCACGTATTTGTGTTCATGTCAACAGTTAAAATGAATCTATAGTAGAAGAGAGAAGGGCAGAGAAACAAAAACCTTCCATATTAAATACAATTTCACACAGGCGTAGGAGAAAATAAATCAGAAAAAACAAGTCGGGATTACAGACACAGCTGCTTAGATTTCCTAAACGAGACAATATGTATTATCTCATCTGGCAGTTTAGCATGACTGAAATGAAACATAATTTGTAGTTGACGCCAACTGACAGGACACAGACAAATGTTCATGGTAATTTTTGTGTTTTGTTAAAAATGTACTTCTGTCTTAAATTATAAGGAACATGAATAGGAGGCTTTTGGTCTACAAAGTATGAGATTTGCAAGATGCTACCCTGACCTGCTAAATCACAGAAAAATGCATCTTGAGTTTTTACAATTTAAAAAGACAAATCTAAAATTATGCCAGGTCAAATCTTCTACCCAATACCCCCGTCTCCAAGAGCAGCCAAAAGCAGATGTCTGTGGAAGAGGATAAGAATAGTGTAAGCATTTAGTCATACTTTCCCCAAATACTCTCCAGTCTCCAACAATTTGCAGCTCAGGGACTTGCAAAGCCAGAGGTCATGCTTATGTATTTAATAATTCTCTACAGACTTCTTCTTCTATTAATTTTGTCCAGTCTCCCTTTGAATCAGTATAAATTTTCAGTATCCACCACATCCTGTGGAGTGACACAATTTAATGATATGTGCATGAAATAAAAACTCCTCTTTTTGCTGTCCCAAACCCAGCACCTGCTAGTTTCATTTCCATGCTCATTAGTTCTTATACTGGGAGAGGCAATGAACAACTGATCCCTATCACCCTCGCCATGCCATTCCTGATTTTATAAAATTGTCATCACATCCCCAATTGTCTATTTTCCTCATCAACTTAACTGTTCTTTGTATGGAAGGTGTTACACATCTCCAATTGTACTTGCAGCACTTCTCTGGGTCTTTTCCAGCTCTCCTGGATCCTTTTTGAGATGATGGTCCAGAAAAGCACACAACACTCACTATGTGGGTACACCATCAACACAAATCGTGGATTTGTGCTCTATTCCTTCAAGACAGAATTATAAAACCCCAGATTTCTAACACTCAGTTTGCTTTTTGACTGTGACATACAAATCTAGTCTTTCTTACATCCAAGAGGTAACAGTCAGCTCAGAGCCCATCGCTTTACAAGCAAAGGTAGGTCTGCTCTCCCTGCCCGCTGATACATCATCAGTTTTTCTTCAACACTGAGTTGCATATACTGTTTTACTGCCTAGCTACTTGGTCTTATAAAGTATTTCTACAGGTGTTTACTACCCTGAATAACAGCAGCACCTGCAGACTCTATAATCTATCCTTTCTTCTGAATCGTGTATGAACAAATGAACAGCAGAGGCATTACAACAGGTCATGTGCATCTCCACTGGTAACTTCCCTCCATTGTGACAACAAACCATTTATGTCTACCCTCAGTTTTCTGCTTTCTTATCCATTTAAGAAGCTTCACTTTTCTCCCACATGGCAGCTTGCTCTCCTGGAGAATCTTTCTGAAATCTAAGAAGCCTAAAAATAAAACTTGTTCTCCATCATCTATATGCCTCCAGGTTGATGAGGCGTTATTTCCGCTTCAAAAAATCATGTTATCTTGTTCCCATTACCTTATATTTATACAGGTGTTTACTATGTCTACTCCTTGGTACACCTGTGTATTACAGACAGCCGGCATGCTGCTCTGTGGTTCCCAAATCTCCCCTGGAATCCCACTAAAACTGCCATGCATTTACCATTTTCAGCCATTAACAACACAATCTGCAGTTATTTCATTCCTGAGTGAATCTGAATGTAGCAATTTGCTCTTGTTCATTTTTGCCAATTCTTCTCTATCTCCTGCCAACATTTCGAGACTGACCCTCTAATGAGTCTCCCATAAAAAAGAAGTCCTGCGCAGAAATCTCCATCAATTTCTTCAACCATGAACAGAAAAGCAAAATATGCAGTTAGTCTTTCTACTATGGCCTTACCTTCCCTGAATGTTCTTTTTATTCTCCAATAATCTGTTGGCCCTACAGACTCTGCAGCAGACTTCCTGCTACTTGACTTATTCCTCAAATTCTCTTTTAACCTGCCTTTTTATGGACATTTAATTCTGGCAGAGTTTGGCCCTTCTGTTTTCCTCTTTCACACACAGCTTGTACTTTTTAAAATTATGGCTACTGCCCCTGAAAGTGCCATTTTCCAATGGGCTTCAATTATACAATGAATCCATTAATATTACAAAAACAGACAAGGATGGAGGCCACCATCTTCTTCTGAAAATATTTACCTCCATCACCTGTAAACTAATGGAAAGACCTGAGGAGAAAGGAGCTTTCCCTCAAGCATTAGCATTGGCATGAATTGCTTTCCCCAGTCCACCGGAGTACCAGCAGTCTGGTGAATTTTTCCTTCCACAGATTCTTCAATACATATGGCTAATGTACAACGCTTGCATAACAAGGAAAATACTTTGTCCTGAAATTTTCTCTCTCCTCTACATTTCTTTCCCTGAAAAGGATCATTACAAGCAGAAAAAAGAGACTCAGTTAGAAATTTCTTCCCTTTTTTTAGGTAAGGTTTCCAAAGCATATTTGCCTCCGTATTTTCAGGATCTGTATGATGTGATAAAGTAAGCCATTCTATTACCAGACAATGTTAATCTAGAAAAGGTAGCATGTTTATTGAAGAATGAGATGGGAATTCAAAATTATGAACTGGAGGTATGACCTAAAAAAACAGTGTCATCTGCAGTAAGAACGTGTGAAAGATGGTACAGTTAGGCAGAAATAACAGCTATAAAATCATCACTGAGAACAATGTCTTAGAACATGTGTCTTTGGATGAGATCTGGTGGATTACTGCCTGACCAAGAAAATGAGTCACAATGCTGCAAAGAAGACATGCATCGTATCAGCAAGTATGAAGAGGACCCCATTCCTTTTTATTCAACACCATCGAAACCTCAAGTGGAATAGAGTCTTAACTTGAACAGAACAAAATAGATGTGAAGTAATGGAAGACAACCCAAAGAAAAGCAACAAAAATAAGTAGTGTACAGAAAATGGCACCTGTGACATCAAGGAATTGAGCCTAAACAAATAGCAGGCTAATAAAACACATTTTAAGAAGAAAAACAATTATTTGCTTTGTCCAAGACAGATGCAGGAGGAGCAGTTATGGTGTTAAACTGCAACTAGAAAGGTGTGATTTGGATAACAAGAAAAGAAAATTTTCTCATGGCATGATGATGGCATGACCCTAACCTGAGGAAGACAAATGGATCAGATGACTTTGTAAGACCTCTCCCAGTCCTGTCTTTTTATGATCTCTTCCTTGGGACCCAAGGCAGAATATCTTCTTTTCAGTCATTTAACAAAAAACAAACAAACAAACAAAAAACAAAACAAAACAAAAAAACCCAAACCAAAAATACAACAACGAAAAATGGGGTTACAGGGCTGCCTTGGAAAAAATGAGATTACAAACAATCTGCTCACACATCAACTATTCATTCAGACCCTTCCCCTGCCCAACTCCAAGAAGTCTGCAGAAAGAACGGAAGACTACCAGCCAAGAGCTGGACAAATTGTGCTGAAAGCATGGACTTATATTCTCTGATCTTCCCCAGACATTCTTTAAATGTGGCTTGGAAGCAGATGCATACTATGCAGAGTACACTATATACGTGCATGTGCAACACTCCTGATGCACCCTGAAAGCAACAGAGTGCACATCTACTGTGCAATGCATGCAACGTGCAACAGAAAACCTCAGTAAACTCTGCTGATACAGGCTGGGAGAGTGCCAACAAATAAGAACATTCCTAAGGCTCTGTTTTAGACTAGACTTTCACTCTTTCACGTTAACATGTCCCATTCTTGCACTTAGCAAGTTCAAGAAAGGCTGGATATTTCTGTACTCCAAATTTGGCTGCGATGAAAGGCAAGCTCTAATTCAAGTTGTCAGGGCTGTCATGGAATGTGGTCTGGGTCACTTAGATATAAAGATTGGTTGAAGGTAATTACACTGATTTTATGCAGTCATGATCATGACTAATGACTGAACAAACATGTATGCGCAACACAAACCTCATACACATTTCTGCTAACTGGCTACCTCTGCTAAATTATCTAGCATCTCAGCAGAGCAATCAGCTGGGCAGTCTGTGGAAAATCTTGCACGCTAGCTGTCATGTACTATATCTATTAGTAGCTTAAAGAACACCTAAAACACAGAGAAAAATGAGATCTTTGTTAACTCTTCAAAAGTAAACCAGAAAAACACTGTCCTGAGAAAAATCAATGCAGAGAAAGAGAGAAGAGATACAACATTACATGAAACTTTCCATTGAGCATAAAACTATAAATGCATTATCATGCCCAACTTGGCCCACCACTTAGTGTTGAACTCATAAATTAAAACAATTTTCTGAAAGCACACAAACAACTCTACAAATATGACTGAATTTAAAATTAACATATGTGCAACTAATCTCAAGATGTAAAAACTATAAAAGAATAGGTTACCGTATTTAGACTTGCACTTACATTTGAAATTTTTTTGTAAACTTTAAATTATTCAGGCTTGCCTGTGCAGAATGATGCTCAGGTTTTATCAGGTGTCTGTTCCAAAACAGAGTTACAATTGCTAAAATTGTCACAATGATCATGTACACCTACTGACTTATTTTGTGAATAAATGAGTTCCTTAGAAGGCTGAGAGAGCTAAAGTATTTACATGAGATACCCTCCACTATTTATAATACAAGCACATCAGTACTAAACAGTTGTCTAGAAAGATGCCGCTGTTCTTTGCACACGAAGAACTCTCTTGAGAAATTCTGTACAAATCTTGATTTAGTAAACTCCAGACATCTGACAAATTGTACTCTTATCTGCAACAGCTTCTCTTTTACAGGTACTTTAATGCAGGACAAGTGACTATGTTTACAGCACTGCATATATATCACTCATTTAACATTTCAGAAGAAAAACGCCACCGCCCCTATATAAGAAAATATTTTTTGTTACAGCTTTCCCACCACAAAATTATTGTTTGTACAGGATGTATCAAAGCAATATTCACACACTAAGAGACAAAACAAGAGCATGTAACCATCAAAATAAAGCTTCTCTCAAATGCATTTGCCAGCATATAGAAATCAGTGCATTAGCACCACCACGCACTTTAGTGATGAGGTCATATTTTGACAATTGAAAGTTCAATGAAAACTCTGAAAAACCTGTTTACAATGATCCCAGACATAAGCCTTGCAAGCTGCAATTCACTGACCTATGTAAACTGATTTGGCTTTCAGATAATCTCCTGGTGATTACTATTGCAAAATCTATAAACACAGATGGCACCAACTGGCACCCTATCTGCAATCTCAACAGAAGATCAAATACAGAGACTGAATTTATCCTCCCACATCACAGGTGATTCTTTCCAAACAGGTTTAAGGGATTATGGCTAGAAGCTGAACCAAGAGAGCTCTGTCACAGCTACACAAAGTCTCAGCCACCCTGAGAAGCCATACTACTTGAATGAAACTGGTGTAAAAACAGTACAGCTTTTAATAAACCAATGCAATATTCAGTTCAGACCAGGCCCAGGCTAATTGCTACGATTTTCACATTGACCATTTCTATTAGCAGTAAACTTACAAGATTTTTTTCTAAAGCATAGTAACAGAAGAACCCACTTGCGATCAAAAAGAATCTTACAAGATGAAAGGCCAACAACCTGCAGTCAAACTTTAAAATAAACACAAATTGTACTACTAAAGCCTATTATACGATTTTATCTACAAAATTTACTGTTACTCATCTGGAACAGAGCAACAGCATTAGTACTGTGATGCATGAGAACACACACAATGTACACAATGTCAGGTGTCAGCAAGCATGAAGGCCAATTAGTGACCTCTAAAGCTGACTCAAACCCAAGACATTTTCACCGATAAGATGTTAGATACGATATATAAAACATGAACACAAAAATACCTACATAGTCTTTAAGATGAGCAACAAAACTGGTGAGGGGTCTAGAGATCAAGTCTTATGAGGAGCAGCTGAGGGAACTGAGGTTGTGTAGGCTGGAGAAAAGGAGGCTGAGGGGAGACCTTAATCACTCTCTACAACTACCTGAAAGGTTGTACAGAGGTGGGGGTCGATCTCTTCTCCAAAGTAACAAGTGATAGGACAAGAGGAAACGGCCTCAAGTTGCACCAGGGGAGGTTTAAGATGGATATTAGGAAAAATGTCTTCACAGAAAGGGTTGTCAAGCATGGGAACAGGCTGCCCATGGAAGCGGTTGAGTCACCATCCCTGGAGGTATTTAAAAGACATGTAGATGTGGCACTTAGGGCCATGGTTTAGTGGTGGACTTGGCAGTGTTAGGTTTATGGTTGGACTAGATGATCTTAAAGGTCTTTTCCAACCTAAACAATTCTATGACTCTATAATAAGACAGTATTAAGACAAAGTAATTTGAAATGGGGCATTGATACCAATGACAAAGGAGGCTGTGCACCTGCTTCAGCAATGTTGCTTCATTAATCCTTTCTGAGCACTAGAAACTGTATAAAGGTGAAATTGAAAAGATCTGAAAATCAGCTTAAAGTAAGGCTTCTTTGTGCGTCTGGGTTCATTTATTATAGTCCTCTCACTGGCTGCAACACAATGTGGCGCTTTCTCAAAGACATTTTTTTCCCTCTTTTTATAGTATTTCATTTTCACGGTTTATCATTTAGTTTCTACACTTTCACCATGGGCCTCGAAGAAACCCTCAAAGAAAACCCCAACCATCAACATTTAAACCAATATAAATGAGAAACGTTTTAAGGAACAAATATCGCTGCAGCAGTCTGCTCATGCAGCTACATCTAAACATTCTGGATTCTCCTTTGAAGAGCTCACATCTAATTTTACTACACATCTCCAAGCTGAGAAAGATAGTATGAGTATTAGGACCAGAATACAAGGAAAACTGGAGAAATTAATCTTAAGCAACAGACTGTGTTTTTTTTTTAATTTTATTTTTTATTACATATACTGAATCAGAAACTGTATCCTACAGATTGTGTGAACAGCACAAGTCCCTTAAGTATCTTCTGCTGTGATTAATTTGTGCTCTGTCACGGAAAAGGTAATTGCTCAATTGCTACATGTATTCTCCAAGTTCAAAATTTCAGATATATTCCTGATATACTCACATAGATTGGGCATAATTGCAGTCATTTGCTTGCATTTGCAGTAAATTTATAGTTTAATTATTTTTTCATTGTGGATTTTGTTTTCTTTGGAAATACCTTCCACGAAATTATCTTCTAGGAAAATACTTCTAGAAAAATTGATTCTTCTCTGATTAACTGGTGTCGAAATGCTTATCCGTGGTTTATGTCTGACCTCCTAAAGTCTAAACATAGGGAGAAACACAGACAATTAAAAAAAAATTTAAGATCGCAGATCGGCAGCAAAATGTTTTCCTAAATGCATTACCTACTTTCAATAACATAACATGAAAATGACTGCAACTATTTGCTTTACTTAGAAGACTGTTTAAAAATAAAACAATAGAACTGTTCTTTACACAGCTTTCAGAGCATCTGACGGTAACTCCCCAGCAATTTTAAAAGACAAGTGATAACAGCACTAGTTTTTTGTCTGGGCTTTACAAAGGCTTTGCATTCAGCTTAATTCAAGTTTATCTGTATGTAGGAAGATGATTTTGGAAGAACACACCCTGTTAGTTCCACATTTGCAGTGAAGATTTTAGGCACCACGACCTGGGAGAATCCTGTCAATTTTTGTGAAAGCTGGAAAACCATAAGGGAGAAATAATCTAAGCAAAAGTCTTTTGGCATCATTTTAACAGCCTTGTCAGCTATAATCACATCAGGAATTGTCTCTGCATCAAAGAAAGGGCTCTGAGAGCCAGTAACACCTTCCAGCCGCTCACCATCCTTGCTCCTAAGTGAGTTCAAAATGTTGACACCCCAAATGATTTCTCCCCTAGGCAGAAAGCAGAAAAATGGGAACTGCTGTGGGGGAGGGGAGGCACCAAGAACAGAGAGGAAAGCGGCAAGCGGGAATGCACAGAAAGCCCCTGTGCATGGGGAAGGAAGGAATGGGGACACAAAATGGCTTCTCTCATTGCCAAAAGCCACCAGCGGTTCAGAAGTTGATCTTTGCTCTCCTCCCCACAGTCTGGATAGTGCAAAGGATCAGCCAACAAAAGAAGCCATGTGTGCATGTGGCTGTGCACGCACACACACGTGTGCACAGGAAACAAGGAAAGTTAGGGACAGCAGAGCAGCTGTCCTCAACTCCCCTCTGAGCTTCACCAAACAGCTCTGGGACTGTTGCATGGTGAGGACGAAGCCCACACGCTTCATTGGGCGCTATGGCTACATGAAGCGACTTTTTCCTTTTCCTCTTGTAACAAATTGGCTTGAAGATGCTGAGGTTGAAATTCCTACAAACTGGTTGCTGCCTACAGTGGATAACCAGGAATCTTACATCAGCTAGGAGCTGCCATCTCATGTTCAACATGTCCCCTCATTGCAACCACTGCTCCTCTTTTACTGCGGAGCCCTCTAGCTGGTACTGGATGTCTAACAAAGGAGAAGCTTCTGCAAATACAAATTTTGATTAATAATAATTGTGTTCTTCACATCACTCAGAAAAATAATGAATCCTCCTTTTCATGTAACTATTATTTAAACAATAATGTCTCCGCTGTATGCAAAAGAAAACACTGGGTTTCTTGCCTGGTGCCAGCTATATGGTTGCCTGTAGTCCAACTAGGTTCTGCTGATGAAATAGCATATAGCACTTAGTATGTCATTGTCCTACTGTATTACCTAACACCACAAGCAATTTTCACAGCTACAAGCTAGAACATGAAAAAGGATCATGCCAATTACTGGTTCCTTTCAGTCTTTGCCAGCAGTATTCCTGATCCAAACTTACCAGCCCAGCACAATCAAGAGTGACTTAGAAGATGTGGAGGAATATGTTTTGATTAAATACATTCAAAAAAGGACTATAAAATTCTGATAAGGGAAATGCTGCATCCAGTCCCAGTGAGTTATACTCTTAAAAGCAAAATGACACACTACACTTACTTACGCGACATGCGGGTACATCATCACTCAAGCATTTCCCGGAATTCTTAATAAAAACTACAAAAAGATAAAGTGGGCAATTTCCTAAGTACTGATTAAACCCATTCCATGACCCAGACAGAGAAAACTTGTCAAGAAAGCAGCGATGTGATGAAAGCTGGAGTGGCTGCAATTAGCATATGCAATGAAAATCAAGGAACAGTCCCATGAAACAGTGTCTGAGATAAAACCCGCTCATTAACAACTGCCGTAACAGAGCAGACTGACAGTCTGTATATCCTACATCTAACAATGGGTGGACATGGAGAAAATACTCGAGAAAGTGCCAGAGATTAATTAGGAACACACTTTTGTCAGATGTTTTATATAGAAGAAGAAATCAGAACATTGATTTTAGTGTCACTGACACTTTCTAATAAGCCAGTCTTTGTGCACAGTATATATTTAGGCCGCGATGAGTTACAGTTCTATAAGGCTTTTGTGACCAAAGCAAACCCCCTGAAAACAACAGGGGTCATTCCAGGTGTGAGATTGCACAGGACAAGGACCAAGAAGATTTTTTCATTAAGGTATCTGTAATGGTGCGTAAGAATGCTTCCCTAAGAAAGCCAAACCTTTTAATTAACATACATAATATTTTCTTCTAGATGAGGTCTGCCAAAGCTTTTTAATTTTTTTCAGTTATCCTAATAGCGTATCTCCCATCAGGATGCATGCACTCACAGCGTTCTACCTGCTTACTTCTGGCTCAGTGCAAACTTACTGCGATGGAGCAACCCAGCCACTC
Organism: Burhinus bistriatus; assembly: GCA_013397275.1. Lineage (NCBI taxonomy): Eukaryota > Metazoa > Chordata > Aves > Charadriiformes > Burhinidae > Burhinus > Burhinus bistriatus. The sequence goes on from VYXH01004081.1 coordinate 55,401, forward strand.
TGCCACCAGGTACTGGCAGTGCACGCACTCGTCCAGACGCAGCACTGCCAGCCCGCATTGTTTTACTTGATGTTGCTCCAATGCACTCACAGCTTCTGAATTATGGGATCCAACCTCATCAGTCGCTTACTCAGTTCCTCTGGAACAACGCCTAAACTACCAACACACCTTCACTGGTAACTTGTGCCATTCACTCCTTGCCCCTTCCCGAAGGGCCCTAAGAAACAAAATACCCTCACTCCCCCTCAAGAACCGAGCCCAGAAAGGCCAGGGGAAGGAAGAACACGTCGCAGGTGGGAAGGCGCCAAGGTGAGCTTTGAACCCTCTCTCCCGCAGGCAGCTCGCTGAAGAGACGAGCGGCTGCCGCC
>VYXH01004081.1:56491-81821 GCA_013397275.1 Burhinus bistriatus
GGTCCGTGTCACAGCTGTCCCACCGTGCTGGCCAAAGGGGAGAATCTCTGGAAACCGTCGAAATAAACGCGGAGCCGCCGTCCTGGCGGTTTAAATCACCGAGGGTCCTTCACCTGCCTCCTCCGAGGGACCCGGCCAAGGGCTGGCACTGGTCTGCACGACTGGCAGTGGTCAGGCCCGGAATTAACTATTTGACTCATCATCATTGTCACAGAAACAACTAACTGATCTGCGCCATTGGACCTAGCCGTGGAGGACGTGCTGCACATAAAATGGGAACGCTAAACACCAACTCCCCCCATTTCCAAACATTCCTCTTCGTCTAGACCTTCTGAAAAAAATGCAGTTAATACTTATACAACTTACACTGCAAGAAAATGTCTCAAAAGTTGTCTGCAAAGTTTCTATTTTCAAACCTTTTCCCCTCAGAACGATTAATTTCCCACCAGTCTCCCTTTAAAATTCCCAGTTAACACTCTTCCAGTTTCAACGAAACACTCTGATGATCCAGGCTTTTCAAGGATTTTGTGATTTTTAACGTGTCTTAAGACAACCAGTGCTAAGAACATATGTATCTACTAGCAGTGATACTCATTTCAAGCATCTGCAGAGAAAATTAAGGCTTAGGCTGGGACGTGTCTCCGCATGCCTGTGCTATTCCCTGCTGGTGTGCCCTCACGTAATACGCTGGTAGTTGCAAGGGGATGACAGGTGTCTAACTCTGCACAGCTCTTCTCAGCATCAGCTTCACTTGCTAGATTGGAACTGGCTGTTGCAATAGATAAAACCAGCTGCAAAGTGGGTCAATCAAATAAATCACTCTGGATATCTCGGAAACATAAATGAGCTGCTACACCAATGCAAAAGTTGATCTGCTGCAGCTAAAGCTGTCCTCCTCCTGGGAAAAAGTGAGGAGTTCCCTTTTCACAGCTATCAGAACACGCTTTCACGCTGACGATACAGAAGGATCAATGCAGGCTGGCCCTACTGACAGCCTGGGACTCCAAACTCTCCACCTGGCTGGTTCCCATTTCTGGACCCGTGCCTTTTTCATTAGTGTCTGCTGCTCAGAAAACCAAAAGCCAGTTAATGTTTTCCTAAGTAGGTGAGTTTAGGAGGAAGAAACAAGCACAAATAAACAAGAATGATGCTCCCGTGGCAGAAACATTAAAAACATACACAGGTACCTACACTTACTGAAAACAGAGCATATGCTTTCATGTTTTTATTTATTGTCCACGCTTGTATCCTTACACTACTTTTCCCCTTTATTTCTGGACAAGACATCATCAAATGAAACGTTCTAAAAAAGTTTTATTAGAGATATTTTTGTTTGTTCCTATTGAAGATGATGAAGATTCATTTTCTACAAAATAAGGGTGTCTTTGTACAGCTGAACTCTCTGTGACCCCCAAGAGCAGCTACTTTAACATACAATAGGAGACAACTCAATAGGCCTGTCCAAAAATAAACATCTGTTTAAAGAATATTTTAACCCTAGAGACTCCACACAAATATGTGGTTACCTGATAATACAAAATAAACACAACATACATAGTATTTTTCAAAAAGCTGTAAGACCTTTTGCATTCCAGTTTTTGAGTACACTTTGAGCTAATCTCCATAACAGGTGCCTCTTCTACTTTCAGATCAGAGTGTTTTCCCAAACAGATAAATGCCCCACGCTGTTTCAAAAGGATGTTAGAACCGTGATGGTCCATCAATAATGTGAAACCAGAAAGTATAAAACCTGCATTGCAAAGACTTTTGGAGCAAAGATCAGTTTTCTCACTGATCATCTATTAACTCGAAAAAGATGAAGTGCCTACTGATTTAATAAAGCTTACCTAGAATGAAGGGAAATAATTATTAATACATCCTTGTTATATTAATTTGTGAAGTTTGCCTCTAAACATAGGCACCCAATGTGTGTCCAAATTACATGTAAGCCTCATGCAATTTACAGATGGGATAAGAAGTGATGGTGTGATGGTTGCCATGGTAATGGATCCAATGCAAGCAGCAGTCTCATCCATTAATTGTTTAAAAATTGTTTGCTGTTTAAAAATTACACAGTGGGAACAGTTACACAGGAACACTTGCACAGTCCTGCTATCAGTTAGCGCTTATGTGCAGGCTTGGCAGTTCAATAAAGTAATTACTAATGGGAATGATGACATCAGATAATAATAATATGATAACCCATAGAACACTATGATAAAGAAACTGATTACAGACTCATAGTATTGCATGTAATACAAAGGGCAACCATGGCTTAGCACATTTTAATTTGGGCTACTGGACAGTCCAACCCCACTGGGTGCTGTCTGGTCATCAGCACAGATCATTACCATTACTTTTTACCATACTACCCTGGATGTAGAAACTTGTGTGGCAAGCTCAGTGTGTCAGGTAGTGGGGCTGAATGACTCTGGGGATTAGAAAAACAGTCACGAGCAGGCAATTTTTACCAGGAGGTAGGAAGTGGCTCCCTGAAACCTGATTTGGTCCCAAAGGCCAAGGTTTGGGACCCAGACAGATCTAAGCACAGCATATCATTTTCTTAATCTGACATGCTTATTTATTTGGAATCAGTGTGAGGAACTTGTTATTTCCTTCTATCGAAGTAGAGAATTTTTAATGGTAACTAATTACAATACTGGCTTTGATGTTCAGCTCTAAACATTTTTATTTTGATTATCTGAAATCCAACTGCACAAACAAATAACTCATCACCAGAACTTAGCACATATGTACTACCCAAACAGGAAACAGAGACGTCAAACAAGCACACTTCGGATTAAGTAATATATGAGATGGAAAAGATGATACAATGGTTTTTCCTCTTGCTCATAGATCTTCCCAAATATTAACTTCATAGGCATTCATTTGTTTAGACAGTTTTCCTCCCTAAACATTGGTTTACTTATAAACCCAGATAGTAATACCTGACATCATTTTGATTGATCTATTTAAATTCTCCACGGACTGTTAGAATGAAGGATTATTTTACCCTGAAATTTCCTGAAGTTCACCTGAACAAATAGAGCCTTGGATATGGCCCAAAAAAACATTCTCTGAAGGTTATAAGAACAGAACATAGACAGGGCAGACAAAACAGGATAGAAGAAAGTACAACCAAAGAGGCTACAACATTCAAATAACTAGCAAATAACATACAGGTTGGAAAGCAGAACAGACACTATTTGGCTCAAAATGAAGCTCTCACTTAGTCTGTGAATAGTCACTGGAAACTATTAAAAGTATTGGAGGAGATACAAAAATGTCTCTATGGTGCCTACAAAAAGCTAAAAATTAACAAAGGGAATATCATGTATGCATCCTGTAATTAGAAGCAGTAGTTAGACTAAAGAGCAAATCAATCTCAAATTCATAAGCTTCAGATATATTCATATTAGATTTGTTCCCTGATTGTATTTACTTTCCTGGGTTTATTTAAATGGCTGCTGTTCCAGAATCTTCTCACTGTGGAAGACTGGAGTAAATTTCAATATTCTGTTGAAATAAATGGTCTGACTATAGAAACACACAGGGAAGAATTTTACTGCAGAAACATAATGCTGGAAAAAAACAATGTTAAAATTGGAACTTGTCCTAAAAACTCCAGTAAAAATGGAGAGAAGGAGACAAAAAATGGTGGGAAATGTACAAAAGAAATGACTCAACTCTGAAGACCTGAGTAGTCGGAGGGAATCGATTGAGGGCATGGGTGTTACTTTATTGTGGTTTGTTTGTTCTCCCCCCAAAGAAAAGTAAGATGTCAAACATCAGCTGAGATAGATCTCCAAGAAAACATCTCTTTCTCATGTAATCCTTGTTTTTGTTTACAGCTTCAGAAATCTCAGTTCCTGTAAGCACTTACTTATGACATTTAATTTTTCAGTAGTTCATTCCTCTAGTGTCAACCAGCATTTGGTGTTACAGAAAAGAATCTGATCCCTCTACTCTATAACCAGTGACAGCAGGGACAAAAAAAAAAAACCAAACCAAACCAAACAACAAGAAAAGGGTATACGAAGGATCTAAGTCAGGGAAACCCATCTGTTGCAACTTGTTTTACCATAGCTTGTAGGAACTTTGGTCACGGATCAGACTCACACTGTACTATAAACACAGAGTAAAACAAGGGCGTCCTGGCCAGAAACATCTTACACTCTAAACAAATCAGACAAAAAAACCCCAATGCCTAGACACGCACAAGCAGAAGGATGCTGTGAACTAAATAACAACAACAACAACTACTGATCAGCATTTTTGGCAAAGTACCTTTCAAAAAAAAAAAAAGAAAAAGGCTGTGAACCTATACTCATGGATTGTTTGTAATATAATGGACATTTTGGTAGCAAATAAGAGATGAGAAGAGGCTGTGGTTAAGCTGAAAAGGACATTCAAAATTAGCACCTTATGTTGAAGATAATTTAAAAAAGGTGCAGCAGCATCCTGAGTGGGTAATAGCAGTATCATACTGAATCTACCAGGTTCAGAGAAAAGGAATTTTATAGTTCAGATCCAAATTAAAGTTTATGTGAGAGTTTTAGCCACAGATAGACAGAAAACATCCTATCTCAAAGATATTATGTACAGAATTAATGTACAATATCTAAAGTATCTGCATGTGAGGACCTAGGGAAGGTTTGGAAGGAAAGGCTGGTACCTGTCTTTTACCATACTGAATTTGAATTGATGGCTTGATTCCAAAATATCCAGAGACATATCTTGAGATTTTCGTCTCTACAGGGGAAAGAAGTCTAGGGTGACAGAGGAAAGTTAGTTTTATAGTGTGGAGATTATTTTGATACTAGGAACAGGTAAAGGGGACAAAGGACAGAGCTGCTTAGAGCTTTCATGGGAAAATGATGAAGAAAACACTCTTCCACACATGCAGACCAATGCAAGGCAGCAGCATGCATTCATCAAAATAAAAACAAATTGAAGAAATAAGGTTGGTTAAATGGGAGTGTCTCATAAACTAAGACCTTCAAAGAGAAGGCAACATGAGAAGAGACGAAAGCCTTTGGTGGATGTCAAGAGATATCTGTTGACCCTGGTCGAGTATTCTGAGGTCTCACATTCCAGTTCTGAACCAAGCTTAGTGTTCTGGGGACAGTAATTGTTAAACTAATTTGGGACTCAGCCAGTATGGTACAAGCAGGAATCCACCACTGTATTTTAAGAAGGCTTTAATTGAATGCAGACACTCAGGCTCACTGAAGGGATCCAGATTTATCACTGTGTCTAATCTGTATTTTTGAAACACATATTATTCTAAGTAGAATGAAAAAAAGCTGTCTAGCCAAATAAATGTTGCCTGACACAACAGCAGTAACAGCTGTTTTATCTCTTTTCCCATAATTTGGGGCTTTAGGACAGAGAAAATTTTTAAGTACACTTTGAGGCAGTAATTCATGGGAATTTAAATTAGTAGTATCCTTTCTACTGAACAAACCAAGATATCCATTAGGTATAAATAATTAAAGAGGCTGAGTTTTAAATATGACATTCATCTATTAAAATTTCCAGATTAATACCCAGCTATGCTAATTTATTTCTCTTCTGATGTCTTAAAATCTCTTTTCATGTCCTAAGGAGTGCTAAGAGCAAACATATACAGTCAAATGATTTAATGATCTTGAGCAGGATACTATACATGTAATATTTGAAATTACCCTATCAACTCATATATCCAGTTGAAAAAAGCAACTTCGATACGTTCTTTAACTACTAGCTTATTTATCACAAATGAGGCATTTTCTAGGACTTTGTCCAAAATATCCTACAGTTCTACTGGCTGTGTTACGAATTATAACAGGAAATACTCTAATGCTATTTCTAGGAATTATATATCTTAAAATTATTTAATATTTTTCATTCATCAGTGCTAACATCATTAGAGATAGGAAAATCTCAAAGATTGTAACACTGCCAAGTTTTTCAAAGTAAATTAAGATGTGAAGAAATTGCATATGAATTGGGAAGATTCACCCAAACTATCTAAAGAAATTGAGTAAAACAGGCTTCTTACCCCATAACCCCAGCTCTCGAATAACTGCTTGAAACATTTTTCAGAATTAAAATGGGCATCCCAATGAGCAATCCTGCCTGGGGAAGAACTCAACCATGATAACGCTAGGGCTTTCTAAGCTCCATGTGGAGTGTCAGTGAGACCCAGAGCAGCAGAAAGCAGAGCAGTTACAGAGACTGATGACTCCCACTGGCAGTTTGTGCTGCTTTTCAGCAAATTTCCAGCCCCGCATTCAAGGATGGGAACTGGATTCCTAGCATATTTTATGCTTATCTGGATGCTCAGGATTGTACACACTGACCATGGCATTGTGTGGATGGAAAAGGAGAAAAAAATGATGATGCAGATATTTTTTTGTAGGATTCCTCTTATTTGTTTTGTTTGTCCTGCAGATTATCTCATTTCCACACCTTGCACTCTAATAGAACTGTTCTTACAGAAGATATAATGATGTCTTCCAGCCCAGAAGTCCAAATTAGTAGTCTATCTTCAACTTCTTTACTTGTCAGCCACCCATAATACAGTAACTTATGATATTTTTGAAATCTTTTCCCTTTCTTGTCCCGTGTGGCTCTAGTTTTACTCTATTTTCCTTTCCTGCTTTTATCACAACTGCATTGGAACCCTCCTTACTGCTGAGTATCATAGAAACATAGAATCCCAGGTTGGAAGGGACCTCAATGATCATCTGGTCCAGCCTTTCTTGGCAAAAGCAAGGTCTAGACAAGATGGCCCAGCACCCTGTCCAGCTGAATCTTAAAAGTGTCCAATGTTGGGGAATCCACCACTTCCCTGGGGAGATTATTCCAATGGCTGATCTCATCATGGAAAATTTTCCTCTTGTGTCCAATCAGAATGTCCCCAGGAGTAACTTGTACCCATTACCCCTCATCTTTTCCATGTGACTCCTTGTAAAAAGGGAGTCTCCATCTTCTTTTAACATTGGAACCTGGTGACAAGGTCTCCCCTAAGCCTTCTTTTCTTGAGGCTGAACAAAGCCAGTTCTGTCAGCCTTTCCTCATATGGCAGGCTTCCCGGACCTTTGATCATCTTTGTGGCCTTTCTCTGGACCCTCTCCAGCCAGTCCACATCTTTTTTGTATAGCGGGGACCAAAACTNAGACCATAACACACCCATTTCTCTAGGAGGAGGCTGTGGGGAGCCATGTCGAAAGGCTTGGAGAAATCCAGGTAGACAATGTCCACTGCTCGCCTCTCATCAACCAAGTAGGTTACTTCATTGTAGAAGGCAATCAGGTTTGTCAAGCACAATTTGCCCTTGGTGAATCCATGCTGGCTTTTCCCAATCACATGCTTCATTTCACTTGTGATATGCATAATATGAATTGATCATATCCATCTCCAAAATGTAATAACATAACAGGCTTGATCTGTTAGCTCTTTATTTCCAGACTCTGTAAAAGAAGGATGGAATTCTCATTTACACGTATATGGTTAGCTATGCTGTCTTGAATCACACTTTCACCCCGACCCTTGTTTTTTCCTCAGAAGCATTTACTTTCTGTTATGAAGCTTATTGACAGTAAGGCCAAATTGGAAAGCATGCAGTCTTGCGCTTTTGCCAAAAGTACGTATCTTGGTTAAACCAGAACTCTGAGAATAAACAAAAAAAATGCAAAAAGATTTGTTCTGTGTTTAAATTTGAGCTTCCTGAGAAGTAACTCTTTTTCCATCTGCTTGGACCTTGCCACAAACTATTCCAATATACAAAAGATTCAAAAAATTAACCTTTGGAGGACATATTGTACAAGCCATCTTCATTAAGATAATATATTTCATTTTTCCAGAAGGCAGTTAGCACATAATATATAATTTAAAAAATAACCTTGAGACACTTTTAGCTGTAAAATACATGCAACGCCCATCAAATATGAATTGAAAGTAGTAATGTTACAGAGCAGAGCAACTCTCTCAAAGAAAAGGCCTGCAATACCATTAACGCATCCTTCATATCCTGTGGGGCTACATCATGTTCATGTTTATGGCCTCACTAGAGTGCTAATCTGACATGTGTCAGATTAAAGAGATTCAGATGTCCTAAGCAGCCGGGGGGCACACAACAGCATGTCTGTTCCAAAGAACGAAAGATATGCACAGAACACACGGACATTAATTTGAGGATGATCTTTTAATGTGGAGGATCAAATACAGTCTATACAACTTGCAAGAAATGGATCATGCTAAAAGAAAAGGTTTGTAAACTAATCAGGAAAATGCTTTTTAAACTTGCATCCTGTATTTTTGATATGGTCTGTTTACTGACTCACGCCAGGAGGCTTTTCTCTGTCAATCACTAATCACAATTAAGTACTAACACTTACAAGGATGTAGCAATTTCCTTGTAACTGGGCAAACTACAGAGTATTACAATATTAGCTTCTTTGGGACATGGCCATGTGTTCTGATTTGTAACAGAAAAAAATAATGTAAGATGTACAAAGAGGTTTATGCTTGATACTTTACAAAAGCTTTTGAAATGAGAATATTTCATTGTGCAGTGCAGCATACAAGACTAAATTTAAGACACTCAGCCTAAGCGTTAGACACTTTCACGTAGCATATACTGAATAAACTTGGAAGAGTGAGCAACCATTTGCTTAACACTAGCAAACAAACTTGCTAGTTTTACACTATTTTAAAGAAAACATATGACCTCAGAAGTTGTTCAGACAGCTTGAACAGGAGGCTAGAAAAAAAACCCCAAAATTTGTGTCAGCACACTTACAACTCTTTTGGTACCTGAAGCTGTTAATGACAAAGTAATGGAATTCTTTTTTTGGATAATAATGTAAAGCCAAGTGAATGTAATAAACTTGTATTTTTTATATAACACATTAAACTGTCTATTTGTCTTCACATACAACATAGTGCTGCATGAAGCTTCTTTGAAAATACTGTGCCTTTTCATTTTAAAATGGCATTTCAGTAAAGCAATACTCTAAATTTGTATTTCAACTTAATAATGGCATGTATTTATTATTAAGCCACAAAACGTTCATTGAGTTTTAAATTCCATGTAATTGAGCTTACTGGGTTTTACCAATAAAGTGTTGTGCTGACCAGAATGCTGGCTAAAACAAACTTAGAAAACAAGTTTAATGACTGAGAAAACCCTGCTGAAGGAGCCTGACAATGAGGATTTATGGCATTTCCCTGTAGAGAGCATTGTCTTTCTCCAATTATTCACCAGAAGCTGAATCCATCACTTTGTATGATATGGTATCCTATATATCAACTTTAAAAGAATGTGAAAATCAACTTCAATATAAATAGGTGAGACCTAAATAGGAGCTTTTGCTGGTCTAGAGGTTCAGGATTCTGGGCCACAGGCTGCTAAACTTTTTTAGGGATTGAGCCCTGTGCTAAAATATGTATTTCTCACTACTCTTGGGATTCCTTTTAAAATAAAGACTGGCATTTTTGTAACACTACCTTTCACCTTATTGCTTATTTACCCTTGAGGTTTGTATCTGTGTATGTCAGCATGGGAGATCTGTTGGGATCTTTAACTCAGGCTTCTCCTTGCCACATTATAAAAACTCAGTATTTGAAACCTTGTCTGAAAATAAGTTGATGGCTCCCATGGAAAAAGTTCATTTTTTTCACAGCCCTTAAGATTACCTACACTGTCAATACTACTGCACCACCCCACTACAAGGGATTTAAATTTCTATTCTAGGCCATTCATTTGAATTTGGTGTTCAGTGGTAACCCTGTCTTCTGATGAGCCAACTGCATTGTCTCTGTGAAATAATCAAATAGTCTTACTCCAATCTTATGGTCAGTTCTGACTGCAGCATAAAACCTGTGTCTGCAATAGCTATCCTTGTTATAGGCAGTTAATTAAAGATCTCTCAGATCCCACACTTACAGGCACTAAACCAGCCTTTTATTTCTCAAGGGTTCTTTCACATGCTGCTCAGTGTTGGCAAGTTACGCTGCATCTTTAACTGTTTTGTGTGTAAGTAGAAAACTTTAAATTGCTTTTTTTGTGTTTTTCATCTCTATAAGAATTAAATTAGCTTTTCAAGGAGTGATGAATGATCTACATTAAAACACGAATGAAAACACTTAGCTGGAGATAACATTAAAGAAACACTACAGTGATTAGTACTAGGAATTCATGCTTTCATTATTTGAACAGATAAGATGGAATCAAAATAATAGCTTGGAAACCAAGTATTTCCCTTTAGCTGCAGATGGTACTGATATTGCAAGGACACTGTAATTATTGAGAATAACATGGAAAAAGAAATAAGAAATGAGAATTAGAATACCAAAACTGATTAAAAGTAAACATTGTTAATGATGATAATTATGGGGCTAATAAACACAAGAGGAAAGGGAAAGGAAGAAACTAATTACAGATAAAAATAAGGCACATATTGACCATGAGTAGGTTGCATAGTCATTAGTGCATGCTTTTCACACAGTACCAAAGCATCCATAAAGAGCTGTAGTGAATAAAGGAAATTCTGACATGCAAACCCAAATTAATAGAAACTGCAGTTTCATTGTATAATGATCTTACTTAGCTATTACTTGTACCTTAGGGTTTGACACCATAGCTAAATTCAATAATTATACAGTTCATCAGGCGTAGTTCACAAAATAATACTGTGCTGGCCACTGCACAGTCATAAACACAACTATCCCACTGAAACCTTTAAAATACAAGTTTTTGCTAGGTGAGTTAGTTTCAACAAAATGGCAAATTTTGGTTCGTACTATTTCTCTGAAGAGTTTTCTTCCAGCCTTTTCTTATTTAGTACTTGAGGGACAGTTACACAAGAAAGTGGTAGGCACATTTGCAAAGTCATTGAATGACAAGTAAACAAATGTCATACCTTAACATCAAAACTAATTCAGTTGATGATCTGTCCTGGAAGTCACATTTGGCTGTGAATCCTGGAGAAGGCACTGGGAGAAACTCCTATAGAAGAAAATTCTAAGTATGATTTAGTAAACCAAGAAGAATTAGATGTCTTTGCTCCAAGGGAAGCATCATGTTTTGTCTGGGAATTCACAGCATGGCAGGGATGCACTTAGTATACATGACCATTCTGAGCGCTGCGGAAAGACAGGAGACGGTGCAAGGTCCTTCAGAAATGGTTCCGTGCAGCAGTTTCAGACAAGTACTACACAGTGAAAATTTGGAGTAAAGTCACTGTTAATACACAGAAGATATATTCTGGCTTTGGAACAGCAAATGGAGACAATTCATCTCATATGGCAAAATGCACATGGTTTCCCAATGATATAACAGCAGCATAATTAACAAAACCCCGAGCTAAGGGTACAGCACAAGCTTTTATGTATGTCCTCTACTTACTGTGTGTTTGCCAGGCTGGTGGATTCACATTTTTGGAACAGTCACAATTTCTAACAAGTTGGATTCTTGTGGTTTTGGCTATCTGATTTCAGTTGAAACATCTGACTTGGAGCCAAATCAAGGTCTTTCTGAAACTGACTGTAGGCCAAGTGGACTTCAGGGAGCCCAGATATATAGTGTACATAGTAAAGCAAATAAGGGTCCTTTTTTCCTCTCTTTCAAATTAATTAAAGAACCATAATGGCCCTGAACTCCATTAGTGCTATCATGATCAAAATAAATTAACCACTTCCTCTTAAAAAAAAAAAACAACAAGCAAACAACAAGCAGGATTTCTTTCTTCATAGTCTGGTCATAGAAAATAAAATTCAGTAAATAAATATTTTGCAACTCACAGGTCTACTACATCTTTTCAATGACAGGTATCTTCCATTTTTTTATGTAAGTACAGAGAAAGTAGAATTGTAGAGTAACTCAAAAGAATAAAAATCAAGACTTTTCCCTGTACTTGGGAAACCCCTGTTAAGATTACCAGAGAAACAGATGGTCCATGCCAGACTTTGAACAAATGATAATCATGGCTTGAGGCAGAGATCCAAAAACTGGATAAATATGAGGATGTTACACATTTAGGCATTTAATGAATCAGCTGCAACTTCCGTTGCCCCAAAAATTATTTTACAATGGAATTATTCTGCACTTAGAAACTCTTAAAGAGAAACAAACACATTACTGTTCAGCTAAAATAACTTGTAATCAAATGAATAAGTAAATCAAAGACTTGGGGCCTCATGGTTGTATGGTACGTGGAACTACATTCAGCATCTTTTGCTTTATTTTTATCTTAAAGTTTGAACTAATAAAAAATGAAAGTTGTCTTTGCTACCCCGTTAGTACATCCATTAAACTTCAGTTTCACTGATTATAATTCACCATCCATTTTTTTTCCCTAGTAATTTTATTTTAACTCTGTAGTTAGGATTTCCTGTTGGCTTTTCCTTTTAGTTTTCCTGATTAGAGTCTTTCTTTGTTTAAATACAGCAGGCGTTTATATCTCTAACATCTTCCAGAACAGCACCAAAAAAAACCCCTACCAGAGACAGCGAAGAATGCATAAATGAATGACCCTTAGACTCGTGAGTCAACAGAGAAAGTTGATATAATCCACCCTCAACACCAACAGCACATTCTGTCAACTCAGCTGAAGTTGACAATATCATCACGTTTGCAATAGAGATATAATTATGGCTGGAAGATTCCCACAGCCCTGCCAGATTCCTCAAGGGGATTAGCACTTGTCTGATTGCAGTACACAACAAAGACATTGTTAAAATATCAGTGCATCAATCAGGAGGAATTTGGAGACTTTGAAGTTTAAAAAAAAAAACCACCCAACACTGTGGGAAAAAGAAGCAGTTACAATAGTTAAGTGCAGTTACGTTCATCTGATTTAGTTAAATGCCAGACTCCAATGAGTGTTTGATTCTTAATATGTCAATAACAAATTTAGAAATAATGTGGGGTTTTTTAATTTTCATCAATCAATATCAATAGTTATTTGAAAGTCCTTCAGCTTCCCACAAGGAAGAAACTAGCAAAATATAAAGGAGCATTAATCACCGTTAACCATGAGTCTTAGGCTCATAATTAAGACAGTGCAGAGCCCGAGATGGCACTTCGCTGTGCTCATGCCTGTGTTCCTCCCTCTCAGCAGCTGGTTTCAGAAGGTGATGCAGCAAATCTAAGGTGGTGGACCTGTTAAGAACAGGGTGTATTAACTGCCAGTGCATTCCCTTCTAAATCTCTCTCTGCTTTGCAGGCAATGCATAAATTTCAGCTGTATAACATTCACTGTTAAGAGTTACAATGAACAATACCCACATCATTTCCTATGAGCATAAGTCATTATGCTAGAATTTTCTATTGCGACTTCCTTACAATAAACATACAGAAATGTGCAGGCTTTTGTTTTGCTAATTTACATGAATAGTTTCTGTTGTTGTATGGGTATGGATCTGAGCTAAATGTCATATACCAAAGGTGTCAACTACAGGGATGTACTCAAATACCAGGTGTAAGGATTCACGAAAACCTTGCTATGATTACCAAAGAACTTTGCACTAGCTGCAGCACTGGACTTCCCAGAACTTCTTAGGCCAGTCCAGAAAATACCACAGTTTTAAGAAATGTTGCAAAAATTGACACCTTAAGGATGCATAATTTCAACATATACAGATAGAGTGAAACACATATATTGAAAGCACTGAGAACAGCAACCAGAGATTTCCTAATACTGGTCTCCTTACTACATTTGTTCCTACTACAAACAAATCTACAGAAGTTTATACAATTCCAACAGAGTTTGCAGCTCGTATCATGCTTGATAAGTCTTTCATTGCAAATAATCTGGTATTTTCAAATAGGACTGAGGTCTTGCAATGAAGTGAGGGCACGCTGACACCAGCATGAACTTGAACAAATCCTAAATGAGAACAAGCAGCCAAAGCAACTGGATAACTTTATTAGTCCAAACTAAGACATTAGACTTAAGACTTTGCAATGACCCCTGTAAAATTATATATCCATCAGTTACAGCATCACAGGAAGATGAATAAACAGAAATGATAGCAGCATGGAAAACTGTATAGCAACATGCTTGCTCTATCCAGTGTGTTACAACCATGTTCTACAACCAGTGGTCATTGGATCAGTAGGGTTATGTGCTGTTACGACAGAAGTGTGCTTGGATATACGTACTGTGCTCACAAAAAAATCATCTGTTTTTAAATTGTATAGCTGGCCTTAACCATCACCATACCATCGGCAGAGAAATGATGAGTCTGTCAGAAAGAAATTACAGACTGACGAGAGTTGAGTTACTCACTCTGAGCATGAAAAGATCCGACTGTTACCACTACATAAATATGCAGAAGCATGCCATTGCCACATGCTTGCTAGAGACAAGAAATAAAAATATAGAAAAAAAGGGACTAATATCTTTCTAATAACTGCATAGTACTTATTGGTATAAACTAGCATAGCTTAGTTGGCTACAGCAGAACTGTATCAGCCTCCTAACATGAAGATCTTGGCTCTTCTATGACTCTTATTATTCCTCAAGAGTCTGGAACAATAGGGCTGAAATCAGAGAAACACAAAAGCATGAATTCTCAGTGAAATGTGCATAACTAGATGATGTGATGAGAGCAGGAACTGACAAGAGAAAGGACAGGTCATGAAGCTTTCAGTCTGTACATGCCAACAAATCATTAAAGGTGCATGAGGATTTGAAAATGCTACACAATTTTTTGAAAATAAGTTCTGCCTTTAATTTTTTGGTTTACGGCCTTTGAGAGGAGAGGAATGAAGAGTGTCAAATTACAAAGTGGAATTCCTACTGCTGACCAGAAAACATTGAATTTCCTTGTTCGGACCCTAAGGGAAAGAACAGTAGCCACTGTTACGGCTTTTTGGAACTTGATTTCTAAGCAGTAACATAAAGCTAAATATGGGCCTGTTTTAGAACTATAGAAATCTACCAGATTTACTGGGCTCTCTGTCTGTATGGGCTTTATTATGGGTCTATCAAAAGAAAATTCTATTTTAAATGTATTTTTTTGTTCTAGGGTTTATAGCCATCATTTGATCTTTATGAAAAAACCTATTTCCAGGTTTTTGAGCAGAAGGATGAGGAAATGGAGATTATAACATTTTCAAGGCAGTCAATTTTATTAATGATAGTTCCTAATATTAGCAGGTCTGTTTTGAAACTGAAGTTCTATGAATAAAAGCACGTTTGAAATCTTTCTCTGGAGTCATATCTAGCTAACATTTATTTTAAACACACAATGAAAAAAATACAATAACATTAAACAAAAATAGAGTAATATGCATAGGTCTAAAAACTAAGAGAGTTATCAACTGAGAGTGTTAAGTCTCTCTTCCTCCAACAGTGACTGGATAACAGTTGTTGGCACATCACATCTTCAGATTACTGTTCAAATAGACCCACAATTCCACAACAAATGTAAATCTATCAGTGAACAAGAATCAAAGAGTTTTACCTGAACTGAGAACATGATCCCAGTTTGTATTATAAATGGGAATCTTTAATTCTACTGTACAACTGGACTGGGCTGGCTCATAAAACAAGCTGGAACCATGACTGCACTCCGGTTGAGTGACCGATACCCTGAACAAAGTTTTTGTAAAAGGCACAGCCTTTGGCATTTTGGGCACAGCTCTGTCTCTATTGCTCACAATATCCTCTCCTCTCCCTCTTGTCATCTGGGCAACTAAGACACACATATGTTAATTAATCATTAATTAATTCATAATATTCTGGGTGCAGCTAATGGGCAAAGTTCTTTCATGAACATTGCATTTACTTGAAGTGGAATCTGACTCACTCTGACGATACAGAGGGTTCTATGCAATAATCAGCTCCAAACACAGCAGTGGAAGGAAACAACGCTTCAAGGGTGCTGCAGTTGTGTGTGCGTTTTGGGCTGACAGTAATGGAGCTAAACAATGCCAGATCCCTGCTACATCTAAGGCTTTGATGCAGGCTTTGATGCTTAGCATTGTATTATAGTCGCTTATGGCCTGGCTAATGTTTAGGATGAAACTGAGTGTTCCTAAAACATTTTCTGTTATTCTAATGCTCATCAGCAGTACATTTATGCAAAGCACAATGAAAATAAACTGTGGGTAAAACCAGCACTTAGATATAAAAGAGGCCATTATTTTATTTGAACATGCCATCAAACAAATGTCATTAAATCACATTAAGTGAAAGGATGGATAGTGGCTGCTATTAAAGTCAGCTTTTGCTAGCAGTTCGTGATGCTTACAAATACATTTCTATAGGACATGAGAAGAATGGCTGTTAAACAATGTTTTTATAGCAGAGTCTCAGCATCGTCACTGCTTCTGAAAAAATACATGCTACTGCACTGAGTAATTTCATCCTGGTATTTAGAACCAGAAACCCAAAATGTGAAATTTAGAAGTACAACAAACTTAGATAAAGTAGAAGTTTGCTTTGTTTGGATTTAGGTTTTGAACTGGGTTCATGCATATTTTATGTCACAAATTAAACATAAAATGTGTAATTAATTGAATAGTACAAAAATCCTCATTAATATTTGTGGGTTAATAATTAGACTTGCCTCTTAACACTACACTCAGTCTTTACAGCCAGAAAGATGGCTTCTTGCAATTTTATTTATTGTTATAAATAGAATAAACATTTGCATAGAAAATCTTACTTTTTGTGAAAAAATGCTCTCCATTGTCTAGTGCCAGAATAATAATTAAAGAAAATTTTGCTTTCAGCCATTTTTTTACTATACTATGGCCTTTTCTTTATTATAAAGTAAATACAGAGAAAAGGTGAATTCTAAAAACCTCTCCACCTAAACCAATGTACATTAAATTCCTGTGTATTGTGGGCAGAAATAATTACAAAAAAATCCTGATGTTTACAAGCAATTATAACTCAAAGGAATTTCAGACACCTTATATCTGCTGCCTCTAAGACACTATCTCTCAATCATTCACTTCTGTAAATGTTTCTTCAGAGTGGGCTACTTTGTATGGCAAATATAAACAGAAATGCAATTGTTCTACTCTATTCCCTCTTACATTTTTCAAAATCCAGCTGGGATATTTTCATAAGTCTTCTTTGATATTATAAATGTGCCTATTTTTTACTCAGGCAAAGGCTGTGCCATTTCAGCTGTTCTGGATTTTTTTTTTTTAGGCTGAATTTATGGCAAAAGAAAACTACCAGTAAATTCTTAGCCAGGCTGCTCCACTATATTAGTCTTGGAGCTTCAGCTAGAAGTAGAATAATGGTAATGTATATGTTGCTTTTATCCAGTTGTTTAATACACCATGACCATGCTCTCTTCATTATAGAGTAAAGCCAAAACAGAACAGAAAAGGCAGGAGAATGACTTTGTTTCTACAACATGTCACTGCTGGGGCCAAGGGGTGTGACCAGACCAGACTAATAGCCACCCTGGGATTATTTCAGACAGTGCTTTATCAATCAAGTATGACTTGTAAAACAGAATATTTGAAAACAAAGCAAAGAGGATAAGAATTAAAGTGAAAATTCAGTACATCTGTAAGGGCCACCTACAGGGCAGCAGTGTTTTCATGGTTCTCGCGATGGCAGTTGTTATGATTTCACAGCCTTTTAAAAAGGCTCCTCTTACCACTAATACACAGGGCAGAGGGGAAAAAATGATGATCATCCAGAAACTGACTGTTTTCACAGATAACCCCACACTGGTGAGCAACATCGAGAAAACAGTTTGGAGTCACAGAACTGCCATGACTGTAATTTATAGAGGAAAAAAAAGATATTTGTTACAGTGAGTTAAGTAGAGTCAAGCTGGAACTGAGAGCATGTCTGCTAGAAGTGAAGTCAAACCTCTGCCTTAATGCTCTCAACATTCATCTTCTCATCACCCAGAGAGACCTGTTAAACTTCTTTCCCAGTGAGGCAGGACAAATGTAAGGGTAACTTAAGGGCTCAGATGTCCTTGAAAAAGCCATTTCAGAGCTTTCTATCCAATAAAAATTGATGACTTCTACTTCATGAGCGTGATGGGAGAATGTACACAATGAAGAAAGGCTCCACCATCCCTGGTTAATAGGGCCATCGAAGGATGTT
This sequence comes from Burhinus bistriatus, assembly GCA_013397275.1. Taxonomy (NCBI): domain Eukaryota; kingdom Metazoa; phylum Chordata; class Aves; order Charadriiformes; family Burhinidae; genus Burhinus; species Burhinus bistriatus. The sequence goes on from VYXH01004081.1 coordinate 74,572, forward strand.
CCTAGCAGAACTGTAGATCCCATGAAATTATTTGGGCAGGCCACAGATGTCCTGATCAAAGTTTTCCATTCATTACCGTGGGCTCTGTGCCCAAAACTACTCAACAAGCACTGCTGAATACTGAACACAGCTCACTCTGTTTGTACGTGTATTCACTGCATTCTAACTCCTTGTTTGCTTGAAGAAATCACAAGAATGCATGGCACAAAGCAAGACAGACCTCTTTTATTTTTATCACTGTCCTGAATGCCAGAATCTGGCAGCCCAGATCTGTGGCTTTGGTGTAGTACCTTGTTATGGCTTTTGAAGACTCGTCCAAATAAGCACTGCATTCCTTAGATCCAAATCTAGCGATTCTGACTGTACTTTTTTCTAACTATAGTCCTGCAGATAAAATATAGCTGCTTTTGTTGCTATTAAGTTTAGCCAGAATTAGGGGATCAACATCCGGTAGCTGCTTTGATGATGGCAGCCGGTAGTCACTTTTTTGAAGCTTGGCAGCAGATATATCGCCAACCTTTCCAATATCTCTCCACTCCACCCCACAAAAATAACACTCTCAGGAGGGAACACTAACACAACAAGAACTTAATGCATCATCCTCTTTGCCTCTGCTAACCACAGTATGCAATTATCACAAGGGCCGTCACTGAATCCATCCATGGTTGGATGGCTGACTCACTCTGCCTGCTCCGTGCCAAAACATTTTTACTGTTGCTTGCAGCAGTTCTGCTCAATGTAGATGAGCTCATACATGCATTGTACGGCACTGGAAGAAGACATGTGAGAGCAGCTTGGGACCCCAGGGAGCTCTCTACACTGTTTAACCAGGGTCTTCCCACATAACAACCCAACCTGAAACTGAATCGAGTCCACTGCCTGCAGCTGACAAAGAAAGTAAACTGAAAGAGTTAAAACACTCACTTGGAAACCTGCTAGCAAAAAAGTTGCTTAAAAACGTTCTCAGACTTAGAATTGGTGGAGTTTTTTCCCTTCTCTTAGCAAAAGCACTACTTTCCTGTTACAAACCTCATCTTCTTTATAGCTAGAGAGACACAAAACCTATGGGTCCACTTAGGGTGCGGCTGCAAAGGGGCTGCCAAGGGAAGGGCTGAGGTGTAGAAGGGGTCCTGTGACCCCTCCATCATGTCAGAGCTAAGGTTAATGTTATGAGAGAGACACAGCCTTGGGGTCCAGTTGGAGGGGGGCCTGCGGTGGGCTGCCAAAGGAGCCGGTAGGCAGGAAAAAATATTCTCCCTTGACAACTGCTATGTCTCGGAAATGGTTTGGTGTTCCTAGGCTAAGCACAGCCCACACCTACCGTTACATTCTGGAATACCATGTATTACTTGACATTATGTATTATTAATTTGTCAAGTTTTCTTTCATTTAGACCGTTTGGTTTCTGTGTTTTGTGATTCACTTGCCTATTTCTCATTTGGGTTTCCCTGGCCCTAGGATTGCAAACATGGTTATACATGCAGACCGCATGTCTTCATGTGCCAGGCTCCACCACACATACCATATCAGTGGCTCTGTCACTGTGACCCCTTCCATCAGGTCTCTTTGGTAAGTCAGCAATAGGTTGGCACAGGTCTAATAGGATTCTCTGTGTAACCTCAAGCTCATTGCCTGCTTCTTACATGGAAGAGCTTTGGGAATATCCCTAGTAGCCTTACTACCATTAAACCACTTTGTCAGAAAGCAAGACGAGAGGCAAATTCGCAGAGGCCAACAGGGACTGCTAGTGGAGCTTCTAATCCACGCAGACCACAAGGGTTTAAACTCTGGGTTCTTCTGTTCAGAGATTCTGAAGAGGATTAAACTCCGAGTTTCATCCGAGACCCATTTATCAACTTTAGGAAAGTTGGACAAATTATTTTCAGGCTGAATATAGGGCCTTTGACTCAAGACCAGGTCCAGATCTTCTGTTTTGCTTGTAAAATCATCCCTTCCTTGTTTGTGTGCATCTTTCTGTAAATAAGCAATGCAAAATGAGTAGCTAGTGTGAGCATTCTTCCTAAACTTGGTTACTTTTCTGAAGCTTATATCATTTCTACAATATAAAAATGAAGACTTTTGAATTCAAAATGCTCATATGTTTGCTAGATTAAGAATGAATCTTAACTTGGAAAGGGATGAAATGAAGTTTTATTTAGAGACTTCAAAATGCTTGCATTTTTGAATGTTACTCAAGTAACCACAAAATATATAAAGAATTCTGTATTTCCCAATTTGAAACAACTAAACAGTATACAACTCTGTGCAGATGCCAACCTAAATGTGTCAGCCAGATGGTTTTTTTTCCCCAAACCCAGTTCAATTAAAATATTTTATAAAGGACCACCCATGAAAAATAATTAGGAAATAAAATACATAATTATGTGTACTGTAGCTAAGGAAATAATTAATCCTTGGATTTTAAAATACAATGAGAGGAAATAGGGGGTGAATTTGATACCTACAGAAGATAGGAAGAGACTGTGGCATGTCACTAGTAAATGAATTATATGAACTAGAATATCAGCAAGATACTAAAACACAGATTTCAGGACATAGAGAAAAGAGAACATATAAAAGCTGTGCTTACCTCTGAAATTTAAATTAGACATTCTTTAATCTTTTCTAACTTTAGTCAAGGAGCTGACATTGATGGGAGAGTCAAACACATTAATTACTTGAGCTTTTAGAAGTTAGCTGGTGTTTCTTTCTTTTCCATTAAATTGGATACCGGCATAAAAAGAACAGTACCTGTAATAAAAATATCATTAATGAAAGTTCCCATTTTTGTGGGTAAGCCAACATCTTTCCTCATGTAATATGAGTGCCAAACGCTGAATGACACACAGGAATGTAGGGCAGAAATTCCCCCTGCCCTTGAGTCCAGTCCCTTGTTATTGTGGCAACCACATCCTGTAATTGCTACTATAAACTAAAATGTTATATGTGGGTATTGACTGAGAACAGTTAGCTTTCTAGTCCTACATGTCTGCTTGTGTAGACAGAGCACTAAATAAATATGTGCTATGAAAAAAACAGCCAACTCTTTCAAGAGTGACAATAACGTAAATTCATTGGATCTACTTGCCTTACATACTGGGGAATGGCTATCAACTTCTCCATGTGCATTTTGATTGCAAGAATAAATTATTCAACACATTCTGAAAGAATGAGGAATGGAGTACTAAACAGATGGAAGCTTTGATGTTTGGATGATTTATTTCAAAAAGGCATTTGAAGGCCAGCCTGTATCATTAATGCGTAACATACAGAAATAGTAACTCTAAAGATTGCACAAGGTGATTTGATGCTTTATTCTTTCAGAATCCCATATTCCAAAGCATTTTACTAACTATATGCTATAGAAAATTTGGATATGAAACTTAAAGTTGCAGTACCAAGCAGATCAGTTATAAACTAGGATAAATCATTATATAGGTATAAAATAAACAAACTGCAATAGTTAGGAAAGGGAACTGCAATAAAGGTTTTTCTACAGCTACTGAAGGAAGATGTGAGCTTTGTCAAGGTGATGCAACAGCTTATAAAAAGGTTGTCTTGCTTATGTTTTCCATCCCCTGCTGTGGTCAGCAAATAACAGAGCCTGAGCCTCAGTTATCATAAAGAATCTTCAGAAGCTGAAAAGCAAAATGGTGCTGTGCTGTGAAGCCAAGATTGTCATGGTCCGTTTGGATCTCTCAAATTTACCGGACAACGTACTCTGTAAATTATTTTATGAGCTCATTAGGAAAGAAAACAAACACATACATCAAACAAGGGCTCAGTCGCCTTGGTACAGACTAGTCTAACACGTGAATTCACTAATTCATCCCTTAATTCATGAGGTTTCTAACTCACAAGTTATCTAATTCATAACTCGTAACCCATGCACCTATAAGCAAAAATACTTACCTAGCTGATGATGACAGTGCTCATCCTTCCTCCTCCACCACAGTGCAGGCCTCCCCTGTATCGCACCAGGAAGCACAGAAACCTCAGCAGTGTGGCTGCCATTGGATATGTTTCAAAAGCCTTTTGGGTAAGCTGACATATTTATACCTTCCAGCTTGGAAGTTTGGTCTATACCATTTCCCCAAGTCAGTGGATTCTGAAGGAACTGCCAGACAATCAGTAGCAAGGATTAGGGTTGCAGGAGACAGCAAGCTGCAGGTGGTGATGGCTGTGTAATGACCTGCAGCCTTTCCTGGGGGCTGCCTACGTGTTGCTCTCACTTTGACTTAATGGCGCGGCTCCCAACACGCATCAGGCCTTTGCATGACCATTGTGTTTGCTAAAATCTGAGCTGGAGTTGAGTGAACCATCACACATGACAGAAAGAAAAGCTTAAATGTGTTTTTTGAAATAGAAGTAGGTATGATCAGGTATCAGTTTGGAGACTACCTTTGCAAAACACATAAATTCTTTTTGATATTTTAAAGATACTGGTTAATATGAAAGTTGCTAAATGTAGTATACTAAGAGCTTCTGTCACAGCATATATGTTTACCAATGAAAATTCAAATTACCTGGAAGCAGGTCACAAAGAAACAGATGATTCTTCACGTACTGTCTAGTTAAGTGGTGGAAATGTGCAATTGTGTGAATACCAACAGTGGCAGTGCACTATGCCCAAGGACCCCAATGGAAAGGTTCTGCAACCTCATGGAAGAGAAAAAAAATCACTGACGGCAACTAAATACATAGAAGTTAAATCTCTGAAGCTCCAAGCCATTGTTTAGAAGGTGAGGGACAATCTGAAGACGTTATCACATATACTTGCCCTGGTCATATCCTGCTGCAACCATCTGCTTTCAGCCACTGATGGGTGATGGATATTGAACCTTGGTCTGAAACAGGGTTCCAAAACATATCTAACCAAACCACAGAGAATATATGTTTGCCCACTATAGAACAATTATTTCCTCTCAAACTATTCTTCTTTCCTCATCTTCAAGGCTGAAGAGAGTGAATGAAATAGAATAGAAAAAATACTGAAATAAAGGAGCAGAAGTGACAAAGGACAGAGACAAACATTAGGCTTTTTGGGAAAAAGACAAACAGCTGAATACGCTTCTGGAGACCTTTGGCTTCACTTCTACTTGTAGGAAAACATCAAAGATGGAAAAGGTAAGCCAGATTTAAGACAGTGTAATGGAGAATCAGCTGTANTTCCCATGCTTTATCTTTCTATTTTTAAAAAAGTGCACAAATTTTGTCAAGTCTGCCTCTTCATGAATCTGTTTGCTAACAATTAGCACAAGTCTCCTGAAGAAAAACTGGGAAAAGGTGTGCAAAATTTTAATGTAATTTATAGGAGTTGGTCCTGGAGCCAGAAAACAGGCAATTAGATCCCTACTTTCTGGAGAGGATGACAGCTACAGCTCTGCAGCCTGAGAACTTGGCTAAGGACACTGAGAAGCAGTACCAGAATTCTGGCCAGACTCCAGAGGTTTGAAACATTAAGAGACCTGGTGGGTTGATCTTGCATCAATTTGATGAGTAACCAAGAAACGTTGCTTGGCCTGGTTCCGTCATGGCTCAGAGCCCACTTCAGGATGAAAACAGTCTCTACCATGGTAATAAAGAAACAAAATCTGAAAAGAAAGGGTGCTCACCACGCAGGCAATAAAAGTAAGATTTTGTTCATCATAGAATCATTGAATAATTCATGCAGAAAGGATCCTTTAGGTGTCACCTGGTTGCTCCTCACTGCCACCACCAAAGCAGGGCCAACTTCAAATTCGATCCAACCTCAGGGTTAGATCACATTGCTCAGGGTCATCTCCAACCAAGGACTGAGTATCTCCAAGGATAGGGATGCCATAGCCTCGCAGTTCCCATATTTGACTAACCTCATGCTGTGATTTTTATTTTTTTTTCATTTCTTATATTGAATCGGAACTCTATGTGTTCCCTGTGTGCTTCTCATCTTTGTGCACCTCTGAGAAGAGTTTGGCTTCATCTTCTCTACGCCCTCAGATGAGATAGCTGAAGATAGCAATCTCCCCTTTCTCTTTCTCCTCCAGCATCAACTAACCCATTTCTTTAGCCTCCTTTCATTTGCTCTTCTCCCCGTGATCATCTTCACGGTGCTCCACTGGACTCACTCCAATTTGTCAATGCTTCTCTTGTACAGGGAAGCCCAAAATGTGATGCTACATTCCAGTGCTCAATAGAGGGGAATAAATACTTCTCCTAATGTGCTGGCTACATTCTTGCTTCTATGGACCAACACGTGGTTGGTCTTCTTCACCAAGAGAGCACACGGCAACTCTTGTTCTGTTTATTGTCCAGCAGGACACCCAGATTTTTTTCCCCTGCAAAAATGCTTTCTATCTGGCCATAGCCCAGTGTGTACTCCTGCATGGGGCTATTCCACCACAAGTGCAGGACTCTGCCTTTGTTGAACTTCATTAAGTCTTTGTTCACCCATTTCTTCAGCCTGTCAAGGTCCCTCTGCCTGACAGCCCTGCACTCCAGTTGACCACCACTCTCTACTCCAGTTTGATACATTAACAGTGAACAAGGATTAGGGATTTTGCTATATTCTGTGAGGTTTGGGTTTTTTTACTGTGCGACATTTCCATCTGTTCCCTTTTCTGGATGGAGGTGCATGTTAAAGGCAAAAATTATTATCTCAACTGCTGTATTTTTCTTCTGTTCTTTAGAGATATGTAACAGCTTCCAATAAAGTTTGTCTTCTGGACAAACATGAAACGAAAAATCCATTTATTCCACAAGATGGATGCATTCTGGATGTCCCAGCTACCATGATTCATTGCAGCTTCTTAAGAAAAGTAATGTCTTTCAAGGAGGGAGGAAATGTTTTACCTTCTGCATTAAAAGCATATTCTGGACAAAGAATATTCAAACAACAGATTTATAATTTTACCAACATTTCACATACAATTGTTGGGAAGGAGAGAGCGGGAAAAGACCAAAATAAGATTCCCAACGTATTTTAAGAGTAAGAAATACTGAATTACTCAAGGAATGAACTCACAATTGGCAATAGTTTAATAAACAAGGTAAGAAATACGTGACTAGGACCCTGAGTCCATAAACCACACTCTGCTGCAAGATTGTTTTGCAGGATGCAGTGCTGTGCACTATGCCCAAGGCCCCCAAGCCCCAGTTGCTGCTGGGTCACAGTGGGGATCCTCATCAGGGTAGAACACGGGCACTGAATGTTTATAATAATACTGAAGCCGTGAGAGCAGTTTTTCCACCACATGAGGATATTTTTCAGA
>VYXH01004085.1:0-19868 GCA_013397275.1 Burhinus bistriatus
CAAGGACAGGTAGTCTGAGAGGAATACAAATAAATTGTCAGAGCAGGCAGGGATCAGATTAGGAAAGCTAACGCCCAGATAGAATTAAATCTGGCCAGGGATGTCAAGGGCAAGAAGAAAAGCTTCTACAGGTATGTCAGTGATAAAAGGAAGACTAGGGTAAATGTGGGCCCTTTCCAGAAGAAAACAGGAGACCTGATCACCCGGGATATGGAGAAGGCCAAGGTGCTCAATGACTTTTTTGCCTCAGTCTTCACTAGCAAGGGCTCTAGCTACACCACCCAAGTCACAGAAGGTAAAGGCAGGAACTGGGAGACTGAGGAACTGGTCCAAGACCATTCAAGGAACCTGAAGGTGCACAAATCCATGGGACCTGATGAGATATATCTGCAGGTCCTGAGGTAACTGGTGGGTGAATTTGCTAAACCACTGCCACTAGCCATCATATTTGATAAGCTGTGGCAGTCCAGTAAAGTTCTCCCCAGCTGGAAAAGGGAAGTATAACCCCCATCCTCAAAAAGCAAAAAAAAGACAACCTGGGGAACTACAGGCCAGTCAGCCTCACCTCTGCTCCCAGCAAGATCATGGAGCAGATCCTCCTAAAAACTCTGCTAAGGCACATGGAAAATAAGGAGGTGATCAGTGACATCCAACATGGCTTCACTATGGGCAAATCGTGCCTCACAAATTTGGTGGCCTTCTATTGACAGGGTTACAGCATTGGTGGATAAGGGAAGACCAACTGACATCATCTACCTGGACTCGTGCAAAACATTTGACACTGTCCTGCACGACATCCTTGTCTCTAAATTGGAGAGACATGGATTTGACGGATGGACTACCTGGTGGATAAGGAATTGGCTAGATGGCTGCACTCAAAGAATTGCGGTCGGCAGCTCAATGTCCAAGTGGTGAGCAGTGACAAGCAGGTGTTCCTCAGGGGTCGGTACTGGGACTGGTAGTATTTAATATCTTTGTTGGTGACATGGAGGTTGGGATTGAGCGCACCCTCAACAAGTTTGCTGATGACACCAAGCTGTGTGGAGCGGTTGACATGCTGTAGGGAAGGGATGCCATCCAGAGGGACCTGGACAGGCTTGAGAACTGGGCCTGTGCTAACCTCATGAAGTTCAACAAGGCCAAGCGCAAGGTCCCGTGCGTGAGTCAGAGCAATCCCATGCACAAATGCAGGCTGAGTGGAGAATGGGTTGAGAACAGCCCTGAGGAGAAGAACTTGCAGATGTTGGTTGATGAGAAGCTCAACATGAACCAGCAATGTGCTCTCACAGCCCAGAAAGCCAACTGTATCCCAGGCTGCATCAAAAGAAGCATGGCCAGCAGGTCAAGGGAGGTGACTCTGCTCCTCTGCTCCGCTCTGGTGAGGCCCCACCTGGAATACTGTGTCCAGCTCTGGGACCCCAACATAAGAAAGACATGGACCTGTTAAAGCGGGTCTAGAGGAGGGCCACGAAGGTGATCAGGGGGCTGGAGCACCTCTCCTATGAAGACAGGCTGAGAGAGTTGGGGTGGTTCAGCCTGGAGAAGAGAAGGCTCCGGGGAGACCTTATAGCAGCCTTCCAGCACCTAAAGGGGGCCTACAGGAAAGATGGGGAGGGACCCTTTATCAGAGAATGTAGCGATGGGACGAGGGGTAATGGTTTTAAACTGAAAGAGGGTAGGTTTAGATTGCCTATTAGAAAGAAATTCTTCACTCTGAGTGTGGTGAGACAGTGGAATAGGTTGCCCAGAGAAGTTGTGGAGGCCCCATCCCTGGAAGTGTTCAAGGCCAGGTTGGATGGGGCTTTGAGCAACCAGATCTAGTAGGAGGTGTCCCTGCGCATGGCAGGGGGTTTGTAACTAGATGTTCTTTAAGGTCCCTTCCAACCCAAACCATTCTATGATTCTATGAAAAGACCTAAGCAGTTCTTCACTCAGCCAAAAATGTTTCTAAGGGATAACCTCTGCATAAATCAGTATATCTTTATTCAGTTATTCACCTAACTTGAATGATCAGCATATTCATATGCTGATACTGCTCACAATCTAGCAAATTCATCAGTGCATGGCTTCCCTGCACAGAGCTATTGACCTTGCATTATCTTCATCTGTTTACATAATACATTACAGACCTGTGTAAACACTACCTATGTTACTATGCCTTTCAGAAGTGGAAGGAATTACTTTCAAGTTAGGAGTACTGCTGAGAACATTAATCAGCTTTTGTGTTCCAATTAACTACCTGAATCACACACTTGATAATTACCAGGACCAACTTATCAGCACTTTTGTTTGAGCAGAAACAAAAATAAGAACATCACAAGGCATTCCTTTGTGTGCATTTTGCAGGGCTATGCGCCTTATGGCAGAAATAAATATAGCGGTGATTATGCATATCCAAGTGCAGCAAGAGCAGGGCTGCTACAAAAGTGAAAATAAGTGAGAAGCCAAGGGTGATCATGGCACAGTGTCCACACTGACCAGGGCACCATCCCACCATACCTGAAGAGGGCAGGCAGAGTTGTGTGCTGATAAAAGTGACATGATGAACCAGGTCCAGGGTCCATCCTCGTAGTCTAGTCAGGAGCAGGAGGAGATGGAGCTGAAGGCAAAGACTGCAACATGAGTCCACCAGAGGCAGAACTCAAGGCAAATGACCTACAAGTTTGGTCAAGGTCCATGCAGAAAACAAGGCTGCAGGAAGGACTTGAGACAGGTACACAAACAACATAGTTCAGGCAAAGACTAAATGTCCAGGCCGGAGCTTAAATGGAGTGCCTGAAGCATTTAACAAAGCAAAGAGGGCAACACTTTGAATTGATAGTTTCCTTCGAACATAACAAATGAAAGAAACTTCTTTTCTTCTGGATGTTTTAATGCACAGAATTACCTAATCTACAAGTGGGAGGAAATGAGAAATTGAATGGATCCAGACTGGTAAAACAGAATTAAAAATTACCATGTGACATATGAACATATTAAAGCAGTTGATATTTAGTCCAGTCTGACATTTTGGGTTGTTACAGGTTTACTGTATAAGGGAATAGAATTTTCCTTAATTCCTAAGTTTTTACACTCTTTCTATGCATTGGTTTTACAGCATTAGGATGCTGAAATACATGTGTCTCTCACTGCCCTATAAGCCCATGAACATAGTCACTAAAAGCAGGCAGGACTGGCAGATAAGGAGGTTTAGCATATTGGAATTTTCTGATATAGCTAGCCTGGGCAATCTATAGGACTCACCAACTTGTGTTATTCAATTCAGACTTTCCCAAAAGATTAAAATTAAGTGGTGGAGACAATAGGTACAGATCCCTATGAATCATTGCTAGATTCATGACTTCGGAAGTTGTGATGTCTCTAAAATGCATCCAACAGAGAGACAACAGAAAGAGGTAGAACGGTAAAGTTTCCTGTGTCTTACGGACAATTAAGAGTCTACAATGTCTGATCATTAAGAACACTTAAAACTCCTTCAAAAAATGTAAGCACGTATCAACCTTTTGTACCTCCTGATCATCAAATGTTTGTTTGACTTGGTAACCCTGAAGCTGGTAATTGTAACGTTCTTCTCATTCAGATTCCCATTGCACCTCAGTCTAACTCTTGTGTTCACTGCTTCCACCCTTGACCCAAGAGGAAGTATTTTTACTTGTTCTCCAAGTAGCCACTCTTTTCGGCAAGATAGACTTAAATTGCTCTTCACAATGTCTTGGAAGTTGGTCAAAGGTCACTATCTTACCCTAATGCATGTATTCATAAAGCCTCGTAGTTTATTATCCTAACCTGGAAGAAGAGTAGCCAGAGTTGGTTCTTCTTCCAAAAAGATCTATTCTTTTTGTTCTTTATTCATAAGTCTGCTTTGTACCTTGTCTGGAGCTTTTCTTAGCTACAGTTATAACTGAGAAAAATGCAGGAGAAGTATAAAAATATTCAGAATCTTCAGATGAAGCTTTATAAATCCATGCATTTCAAAGCAAATGAAGCAAGAGCCTGAGTAAATCCAAAAGTCACTAGCAGTGTCCAAGATTCCCTCATTTATTGGCAAGATGACCTGGCTGTGCGAGGTTGGCTGACAACATCAGAAAGTTAAAATGCCTTTTCTTGTACCACCTTCAGAGGAAACCATAAGACTTTTTGGCACTCTCTGAAGCAATCTTGGAATGCCTCCAGATCACCAGTAGTGAAAGAGACAGACAGACAGATTCACAGCTTTATCTAGTAAGGATGATGAAAATGGAAGTTGCAAAATACTCTCATCAACTTCAAGAACAAAAGAAAAGTTAAATGAATTTTCACTGGAAAAAATGTAGTTTGATAACACAAACTGAATGGAAAAATTCTTGTGGAACTCAGAGAAAAAAAATCAATATATTCAAAACCTATAAAGCTGCAGGCCAGGATAACATGTCTAAAGATTTACTCTAAGCAAAGATCAAAAAAGAACCTGAGCATTCTGCTATGATACCTCAGTCAATTATAAGAAAGGAATGCATGTCAGAAGAATAAAAAAAGGAACAATCATCAAAGCAATTGAACAAAAAGAAACTAAGAGTCCCAGAGAAATTGTTTAGAGTTACTGTAAAAATTATTTCCCATGCTTTCAGCTGCAGCTTTCAAGAGCACCATGCTGGAGGGATTTTTTCCTATTTAATCAGAATTTCATACTTTACAGTATTATTAAATAAAGTAACAATGGATAGAACTCATTAAGGGTAACAAGCAGATTAAACAAAAGCAAAACTGTTTTCACTGTAGATGTCTAGGGCAAATATTTAGAACAAAATCAACAAACAATAAAGTTGAGATCTTGCAGTTAGTGTTACTACCCACAACACTGCAAACAGTATAAATGAGAAGGTGGACTTACCTTTGCTATATTTCAAGAACAGTGGACAAAGATTTCACTAAACAAACCCTATTCTGGCAAACCCAAAGCAGAAATAAAGAGAGGTCATTCCAGAGGGACCATTCAAAACACAGTAATGGCTGATGCACCAACTTTACAAACCAACAACTTTAAGAGATTAAAGGTACTGGCCCACCATAAGATTGTTTAGGAACTAATCTCTCCTGTAAGCACCCAACAGTGCAAGGGATGGACTGGATTTGATTGGACAAGACCTATGAACAAAAAAAAAAAGCAAAAGTTTTCAGTCTGTGTAACTGTATAGTAGACCTAACACTTCAGTGGAGACTTGTTCCAAGTTCAGATAGAGCTTTCCAAACTCAGCCATTTCAAATTTATTTATGTGAAAAATACCTGGTGAACACATTAGGAAAAAGTGAATAGTTTTCTTCTGTATGAGAACTCAAGAATAGATTTTAAAATACAGAAGCCTCAATCTCTGGTCTGAGCAGTGAGAGAAAATTTCATTTTTAGAAATTGGATATTTTTCACTTGCTAGTAACTTTCAGGGAAAAAAAAATTATTTATTTTCTCTATTTCTTCTCCACAACAGTTACTACCATTGATCACTATGTAATGTGTAACAAACACACACATATACATAATACCGCACCCTTAAAATATGTGTCATTAAGGATTTGAATTATATTTTTGAATTTTGGCTAATAGAACTCAGTGGACACTAGAATACGACGACTTTGCCAAATTAAATATAGAGCAAGAACATACATAAATTATTCTCCTCTTCCCAGGACATATTAATTTAATTGACTGCCCAGATTTTAAAGTTTAACTATTTTACCATTCACCTGCTCTACTTATATTAGTATTTAGAAACAAAGAGACAGATAAGTGACCTGTGAAAAGCCTTCTACTTTTTCATTACTCTTCAGCAACACAGTTTGAGGAGATTATTAGAAAAACATAAGAAGGTAACAGATTCCAACCCAGTAGTCTCTAGTTTCATTACTTTCTGACATTTAGTGCAGGTATTACAGCAATGTTTTGGCAAGAACATATATGCCCCCTATAGGTTTAATGTATTCTTACCACAGATAGGTGGAAATAAATGAAAGGATCATTAAGCATTTCCTAAACAGAAAATTCAGTACTAGAAAAATTATATTACATCTTTCAATAAGTATATGTTTATATATGCACAAAGCAAATACGAAATTATTATTTAAAACTTAAATATCTTCCCTGTCTAAACCTCTTTTCTTTTAAACATAATTCTTTTAGCATGCATAACAGAGATTTCCCCAAGTATTTCCTTTCCTGAGCAATGTTCCCTCTCTGCCACTCTCTCCCTTTGCCTCACAGCTTTCCCAAGTACAACACTGAAAGATTTTTAGAAAAAGTGTAGCATTTTTATTCCGAGTTTATGATAATGTATTATGCAAATTTATAGCACTGCATACATGATTTGTAATAATGTTGTCACAATTACATTTGTATTTTAAAAGCTGGATCATAAATTTTACCTCCTTTAGTAGTAATGACATGCTGTTTCGGAAATACCATTAGCATTCAGTTCAATATACTGTTTTATATGTACAATTAGATCTACAAAGGTAGGTAAGACATGAGTGATAAATCTTGACCATTTAATGGTTTCCACAGAAGTAACTACAACTGAGGAACCAGGATTTTGTTTGGTCTCTTAAAATTAGTAAATTCCAATTAGCCTTTAATTTTCATTTTTAAAGGGCTGGCTATAGATCTGATTCCACATCCAAATTTCTACTGGTTTATCACAGCAAGCATGACAATTCTGAATAAAGATAAAGCATGGCTTTTTATTCCAAGGTACCTAATTCAGCCTTACCTCAGTGTTCTTAAATCCCACAGTTTGATGCCATCACCGGCAGCTGTGGTCATGAAAAGATTGTAAGCTTCGGGCTGCTGAGTGCTGAATGATGATCCCTGTAAAACATGAAATCAGTTTCAGATAACTATTCTCATGGTGCTAAATATTTATAGAATCATAGAACATCTCAAGTTGGAAAGGACCCATAGGGATCATCAAGTCCAACTCCCTGCTCCTCGCAGGACTACCTAAAACTAAACCATGTGACTAAGAGCATTGTCCAGACGCTCCTTGAACTCTGACAGGCTCGGTGCCGTGACCACTTCCTCGGCAAGTCTGTTCCAGTGACCAACCACCCCCTCAGTGAAGAATTTAGTCCTTTTAAAAAGTAAACAATAAATGTTAGGCTAAGTGATAAAAAGCTTGCCTGCACGTACACAAAGGAGTGCAGAGGAAAGCTGGCATGTGGAGGAACACTCATAACCCAGTCAGAGAAATGAAGCACTGCCTCAACTCATCTCAGTGTTATTCCAGGATAGCCATGAGCCCTTCAGTCCAGGGGTGACACCCACCATGATGAGTCAACAGGAGAAGCTCTCTAGGTCATATCACAGATTGATGGGAATTACTACCTTTCAGGGTATGGGATCCATCATGGGATGTAGGGGAAGATCTTTTTGTGGTTACACAAGACATTATGGGATGTTTAGGGTAGGAAATAAGGGTGGGGAAAGAGAAGGATCAAAGTGGTTTGTGGAGGAGTAAGTGTGGGAAAACAGAAGGGAAAGGGAATAAAAGGAGCCGGGTGTGTGTAAACAGACTGCGGCTCAGTGGATTTGGCCATGCCCTGCACCTGATCAGCATAACCTTTCTTGTCTTCCCATTGAACTCCATTTCTAACTGTTTTCCTGGGTGAAGGGATTCTATCAGCATACATGTATATGGAGATCTAAGAGTCAGCAACTGGATAGGGGACGACAAGAGGCCTATGTGTTCTGGAGTGAGTGAGGGTCTGGGTGCCACCAACTGGAGTGGGGCCATAGATCAGACAGCTTGTTGGTCTGAGTGCCAAGAACCAGAAAGACTGGAGTGAGTGAAATTAAATGCCAGTAACTAAAGCTGGACCAAGTATCTGTGGTCCAAACAACTGAAGCAAGTGGCAAGTGAGGGTGCATAAAACAGCGTGTCATCGCTAGCAAACTTCAAGCTGGAGTAGTTGGCAAGTAGGTGAAGTGGCTTGGGAGCCAGGTATGTGTGTGTGTGTGTTTTGGGGAGTGAAACATCTGGAGGAGCTGGCTACCAGAGGAACTAGGGTCCAGGCCAGCTGCCACAGAGATATGGGTTCACATACCCAGGTGTCAGCAGCTGGGGACTGTAGAGCTCCAAGGCCAGTTACTGGATAGTTTGTGTCCAAGCCCAGCTTCTGAAGCAATACACATTGTATTTATGTATATATTTTCTACTAATGGACCTTCATCCTAATAAGCCAAAGAGGGCAAGAGAATGAAAGGTCATGGAGAACAGGAGAGGTGCTTGAGGACTGGAGGAAAGCTAATGTCACTCCAGTCTTCAAAAAGACCAAGAAGGAAGACCCAGGAAACTACAGGCCAGTCAGTCTCACCTCCATCCCTGGAAAGGTGATGGAACAGCTCATTCTGGATGTCATCTCTAAGCACGTGGAGGAAAATAAGGTTATTGGGAGTGGTCAACATGGATTCACCAAGGGGAAATCATGCTTGACCAATCTGATAGCCTTCTATGATGGCATAACTGTCTGGGTTGATGCAGGGAAGAGTAGTGGATGTTGTCTACGTCGACTTTAGCAAAGCTTTTGACACTGTCTCCCATAAAATCCTCATAGGTAAGCTTAGGAAGTGTGGGTTAGACGAGTGGACAGTGAGGTGGATTGAGAACTGGCTGAACGGCAGAGCTCAGAGGGTTGTGATCAGTGATGCAGGGTCTAGTTGGAGGCCTGTAGCTAGTGATGTTCCCCAGGGGCCAGTACTGGGTCCAGTCTTTTCATCATATTCATCAATAACATGGATGAGGGGACAGAGTGTACTCTCAGCAAGTGATCAGCAATGATACAAAACTGGGAGGAATAGCTGATACACCAGAAGGCTGTGCTGCCATTCAGCAAGACCTGGATAGGCTAGAGAGTTGGGTGGAGAGAAACCTCATGAAGTTCAACAAAGGCGAGTGTAGGATCCTGCACCTAGGGAGGAATAACCCCACGCACCAGTACAGGTTAGGGCTTGACCTGCTGCAAAGCACCTCGGTGGAGAAGGACCTGGGAGTCCTGGCAGACAGCAAGGTGACCATGAGCCAGCAATGTGCCCTTGTGGCCAAGAAGGCCAATGGCATCCTGAGGTGCATTAAAAAAGAGTGTGGCCAGCAGGTCGAGGGAGGTTATCCTCTCCCTCTACTCTGCCCTAGTAAGACCGCATCTGGAGTACTGTATCCAGTTCTGGGCTCCCCAGTTCAAGACAGACAAGGAACTAATGGAGAAAGGCCAGTGGAGGGCTACAAAGATGATCAGGGGACTGGAGCATCTCTCTTATGAGAAAAGGCTGAGAGACCTGGGTCTTTTTAGTCTGGAGAAGAGAAGACTGAGAGGGGATCTCATCTATGCTTATCAATATCTAAAGGGCAGGTGTCAAGAGGATGAGGCCAGACTCTTTTCATTGGTGCCCAGCGACAGGACAAGGGGCAGTGGGCACAAACTGGAACACAGGAAGATCCATCTAAACACGAGGTAAAATTTTACTTTGAGGGTGGCAGAGCACTGGAACAGGCTGCCCAAAGAGGTGGTGGAGTCTCCTTCTCTGGAGATATTCAAAACCTGTCTGGACGCCATACTGTGCAACGTGCTTTAGGTGAACCTGCTTTAGCAGGGGAGCTGGACTAGTTGATCTCCAGAGGTCCCTTCCAGCTCCTGCCATTCTGTGATTCTGTGAGACTGTTGGCGATGTCTGTGTTTGTGTAAATGCTGAGTATTTCTGCCTCTGTTGATCTGTGTGGCTGGGTGCGTATATGTGTATATATGTGCCAACTGCATATACAAGCTCAGCCTCACTACTGGTTGGACTCAGGGGCAGGAAGCTGTAGCAGGCTCAACTCCATTGGGTTACTGGATTCAGCTACTCCTAATAATATTTTATCGAAACTTCAGAAGCATTATTTGGCTTTGTATAGCCAACAAGATTCAGTTCACACAAACTTTCTGGACCTATACTATATGATTTCTATTCAACATTTCTTCAGAAGATGGCCTTTCAAAAACTATCATCCCCAAAACCTCTCCCTATAACATGCCCTACCTTAAGTTCACATCTGTTTGCAGTCATTACAAGGTCTTCAAAGAAAGGTTGAGGTTACCATCCTCAAAACCCACTAAAAGCAGTAAGACCTCAATACTTTCCCAGATCCTTAAAGGAAGGTTCAGATTATATTTTCCATCTTCATTCAAGACTTTCTTATTACTGGGGGGCAGCAAAACACACTAGGCATTAATATTGCTCAGCTTCATGTCAAGGAAGTTTCATGTTGTCAAGACAAACTAAATATTTTATACTTTTTCATAGCATACCCAAAATATTGATCAATTATACAAATATGAAATTATCTACAGCCATTCATTAGCAAATGATAAATTCCATCAGATAATTACAAGACCGTACTATTCAGAGAATGACTATTCAGTTAAAAATATGTTCACATTAAAGCAGAAAATATATAAAGCAAGCTGGGAACATTCTAGAAATTTCTAGTTTAAAGTTACTTTTTTCAGATTGTAAATATAATTTTCATCTACATGAGAAACAAGGGAATTTCAAATACAAAACCTTAAGGAATGAACTATCTTGACACAGTCAAACCGCATAATACAGACAACCAGAATAGTCCAACATTTAATGATAGGCCATATTTAGCCCTGGCATAAGCGGGCACACTTTCCATTGACTTCAGTAGCAAGTGCATTCATTCACAACAGGACTGATTTTTGCTTCATACCTTTAAATAATTAAAAAGAGTCTATCTTTAACCTCTGATTTTTTAGCATCCACATTGGAAAATCCTGGCCTTTTTGCTAGCTACAAATTTCTTTCTCTGGGGAACTAAATAGAAACAGTTAAAACTCCCTTTTTGGTTTCCCCTCCATTCACATTCTTGATTTGGCTGAATACATCACAGAAAACTCAAGGCCATTTCCTGCAATCAATGCTTGACTGCCAGGAATCTTCTATTTGTTAAGAAAACTGGCATATAGTTGGAAAATTTCGTCAACAGAATTCCCCAAATGGCAAGACAAAGTGGGACACTCAGCATTAAAAAGACTATAGGAGCTTTCACTTACTTTGCTTTAAGCAGGATTCCTTCCTAAACTAAGGAATACCACAGCCTGATCTAGTAGATGAACTGAAATGCACTGTGCAACAGACATCCCAAAGTCTACACATTCTCACATTAGCAGTGTATAATTATAAAAAAGAGTAATTGTGAAAGAAAGTAGCTGTCCAAACAATAGTATTCATTAAAAGTTACAGAGCACCCTTTCTTCAGTCAGTAATGATCACAGAGTTCACTACAAAAAGTTCTACAGACACATACACATTTACTTAATGCACTACTCCCTTACTTTAGCATACACTAACAGTAATATGGGTAAGAAGTGTAATCCCTTTTTTCATTCCCTGCCCTGATGTTTTTTTCAGTAATATACTTTACTAATATAAGCTATGCTTGTATCTTCAAACTACATTTGCTACTGGATATTGCTGTAGAAGACAAGGAAATATATACTAGTTGGGACAATATGCAAGCTGAATTTTATTTATGCTTTCGTGTTTTTATAGTCCATTAATTTATAATAATCTATTATTGATGAGAATCTAATGAAAAAGTAGCATATTCCAACACACTCTTCAAACTATATTCTTTCATTCTGACAGACAAATCACTTGCCTATGCCCCATCATCTTCGTCATCCACCACTGTAATCCCTTATCAGTTTACCTCTAGACTAACTTGCATTGCAACTTCCACATAAAATTTGGCCCCAAGAAGGACATGGTTCAACAGAATCCCTATCTCATTCACTAATTCCATATGAACACCACTGATATCATCCAAACAGTGCAGCTGGCTTATGCTAAAGGCATCTATCAATAGATATCTCAGAAAACACTACACATCTTCCAGGCAAGCACATACCTTCAGACAGATTTGTCACGATGGCTAGGAAAAAGTTAACTGACTGAAACTTCTGAGTGTCCTGTTATATTTTTCAGCCTTCACATCATGTACATTTCCTAATTAATGGACAAATGAATTTCAAAACAAAAGGGCCTGGGCAGAAGACTAGAAACTTTGTTGTTTCTCTGAAAATGAATGTAATCTATAACTGTGTCCGCTAGCAGAACATAATACCATCCAAATCTTTGTGGTTGATACAGATAGATCCCTGTTAAAGAATATGTTTTGCAGCACTACAAACATATTGCTAACACTAAAGCTCCAAATCTTTGTGGCCTGGTCTCAAATTGGCATTTATTTCTGTATCTCAGAGGTTCCTGAACTCTAAGACAGAAACACAGTTTTGGTATTTCAAACAATTCATTTTACTGTGTTTCTTAAAAGTTAGTATGCAAAGCAATGGAACCATGAAAAGTCACGTAATACTTTGGTAATCATTGATAATAAATTTTCATTAGGTGATCTTATGTTTCAAACCAAAATCGTCAAGTTGGAAATCACTGGTGAATAAAACAATTTACATCGGTGTAAATCCGTTATTATCAGCTTAGGATATTCACCTTGTCAGGCTTGGTATAAGATGGCTAAGGACTACTTATCAGAGTGAGGTGGAGTTACTACAGCCAGAAGAGTGACATTTACTCATTTGCCTCAAAAGGATCTTAATAACATCACTTGGGTCTAGTAACACCCTGCACTAAAATATCATAAGCATTCCTGAGAGTAGGGTCTGGAAACCAGACACAGGTTCAGGGAAAAGAGTGGAGGGTCCCTCAGCACCAGCCTGTCACTGAAAAGTGGGAGATTTCCACCAGTTTCCTCAGGCTGAGGAGAAAAATGAACCTCTTTCCCCCAGCTCCTAAGCAAACACTCTGAAAAGTAAGCCACCACATCTCCACAGGACGATGTATTTAGCCCAGTTTCCTGATGAAATGATGCTTATGCAACTGTACTGTCTGCTGATTCCCACACAGAATTTTTTTAACCTGCTTCACTATTTAAATTCAATCAGACAGAGATAAATGTCTTATGATAATTAAGTTTCCACAAGATACATGTAAATGAGTCATTAGACAGAAATTCAAACCAGCACAGCCATTAACAAAAGTTATTTTGTTTGACAAACCATTAACTAGCAAACACAAGAGTAATTTGGAACAGGAATGCAGTATAGCATGCCTCTCAATCAACTAGTAATAAGAACATGACAAGAAGATAGGGTTGTAATAGGGGAGGAGTGTTTAGGGAATATATGGAACAAAACTGAAAGTGCATGTGGTGGGAGGTAAAGGTTATAAAGAACACAATAGTCAAATAAGAGTTATTGTGGTGGATTCTGAGGGTGATATTTAAGGACACAGGCTTAAAATCCTTTAGAAAGGATGCTTAAGTAGTTATGTTACTGTTGGAAGAACCTGTGTACAAAGAAAGACAACCTTTGTATCGTCATTATATGGTATGCCTCGAGCACTTCAGGGGAATTTGGTGCCAAAATGCTTTTTAAGGACACAAAAATACACTGAGGTTTGGAATAATAAATATCAATATGCTGATTTAATTCAAGATTATAAAGGTTCTAAGCAAGCAGTATAAGGCCTAAAGTTCTGCAAGCAATTTAATTGTGTAAGCTTTAGTCATATATGGAGCTTCAAGAGCTAGGCATATCTTTTGTGGTTTTTCTCTCCTGGACTTTGGTAAGCTCAGTTGCACTGTTTTGGATCCAGGACTAATGGTTCTTTATATATCAAATCCTAAATAACTGTACTAATCTAAAGTACATGACAAATGGGAAGTAATGTGCCACAAGTAATATAAATATATAAGCAAAAATCTGTTAGTAAGCACACTACCCAGAACAACTTCTTCCCTAGGCGAGTTTTTTTCTGTTATGATTTTGCCCAGCTTCCTCTTTTCCTTCAACTGTTTTTCTTCATCCAATGCTTTAAATTTGTCACAATCCCATAAGTCTAGCTCTAAAATGGCCTTTTTATAAGTTTCAGAATATCTGTCTCCCATCTGAGAGATACTTGCTACATTCTTGCTCTGATTTCCCTTCCTTGATGTTGACAAAATAACAAAAATTCCACCACAAAATACCGTTCTGTAGAATATAAGGAAAGACTTGAAGAAAACACAATCAAGTTGCTGAAATACTATAGATGGAAAGGTACAGTGCAAAAATATTTATATATCTATTAGCATGCATATATATACAGTGTGTGTATATAGACATATGTTACTTTCAATCACTTGCAATTTAAGATTTTCAAATCAAACAGGGTAGTATTAAGAAATTTAGCTATTCCTTCAGTTAATAGCAATATATACTTTCTATCACGATGCAATGCTAGTGTGCAGGTATATTTTCACTGTATTCATTATTCTTCATCTTACTATAAACCGGTAACAACATAGGGCAGCTTCTTACTTTGTGCACATATGGAAATTACTATCTTTAAAGATTTACCAGCCAAGATTTTTTTCTTATATTTCTCTCTGCTTTGAGTCACAGTAACAACTGTTTTGTCCCCAGCTTCCTTGCAATTCTTTCTAGCATTATACTATTGAATTTTTCATTTCTGAAGTAATCCTTTGCATTAAAAGCTGAGTTTAAAACGGGAAGACTTTCTAACTGTGTTACTGCATTTAATTTAAAGATGTTTAGAATAATTTTTTGTACTAAAGCAGAAGTCCCAGCCTTCTGGGATTGAGCTTTACTGATGCTGCTCTCCACTTCCCTGCATCCCTCTCCTCCCTCATGGCCATTACCTCCCCAAACCTAGTTTCTTCCAGTCCTTGCATCTGTGTTCTCTGGACCCTTGCAAGAGACAGAGGTTCAAGGAGGTGAGAAGGGAAGACACAATCAGGGAAAAGGAGCTCTGGGAAAAGCAGTAATGTACATGGTTGTGGATGACTGGTACAGTATGGGGCAGAGGGGAGGATTCTACTAGAGTGAGGGAATTAAGTAGGAGAAGGAGGAGAAAGGAAAGAGGTTGTAGGAGGTGGAGAAGTGAAGACTCACAGCTGCAGAAGCAGAGCACCTGTAATGATATAGAGAGATACAGCATAGCTTCAACTGGTGAAATAAGTTTGGAGGTGTAAACTGGCCAAGTGGTACAGGATGAGAGGAACAGACTTCAGCCATAGGTTGGTTATTCTGGAGCTCCAGCAAACTGTCAGAAAGCCTGAGGCACTACAGTCATCACAGAGGTTGCTGATGAGAAAGGGAGAAGAGTGACAAGAAAGAAGACTGCTGGAAGCCCCATCTGGTTGCTGCCACTGTTTCTGTCTCCAGGGAAGAGGGAGAAGAGCCAGTAAGAATGGGCAGAACCACCACCAGATTCACACATCATCTGAAAAGAAGGACCACTGCAGTAATTTGCTAGCCTACAATAGCAAACACTCCATGTATTTATTCTATACATGTACACTGTATGAGTACGTATTCTATGTTCATCTGCGATATGTCACAAAGTGTTAACAAGAACAGAGATTACCTTCAATAACTCAAGCTGCAGATAAGGGACAAGTTTTCATCAACTGTACTTACATCTGTACAGAGACTGCAGAATGAATATCTCAGGCAAGAATACAGTCTGGTTTTACAACTTAATTACAGTCAGGAAGATTCAAAATGTTCCTACTAAAAAGAGATAAGCTGTGGCAAGTATGATTCAATAGGGTGGTTTATTATCTTCAACATACCATTACTGGATCAAGGCTTCATCATGCTAACTGCCACTGCAACAAGGGATGTGCTACACTACTAAACCTAAAGTGATGGTTCTGACCACCTACAGTCATTAGAGAATTTGGGGGTGGGGATGAACTTAATGATTTCAGCCAGTATATTTTGGGCAGATTTCAAGAGGAACAACTATAAAGAATTCTACACTCTGGCTTCACTGCAATTACTGCAGATTTTGATAAGCAAAACAAGTGTTTCTTGATTCTTGAGAGACAGAAGACTTTTACATTAATTTTATTTAATAGGCCACAGAGAGAGTTTTTCAAAATAATACAAAAGAGTAAGGCAACCAGTTCTTAGATTCAGCTGATATTTAAATGTTTGAATGTTCCTCTAAACATTTCCCTATAGCACACTCTAAATTTCTGTAGTGTCATGCAGATAATCTGTATCTTTACAGAAACACTGATTTAGCAGCAATTTATATGCACATACATGTAATACGACAAGTTTATTTAATTTTCACTCCCAGTCTATGCTTCATGATTGGTAAGTCACACAGACATAGCAATACTTATTATCTTCTAAATATTTTTTCACTTTTAGAGTACTAAAATTCTAAAAGGAAACAAGAATTACAGACATCCATTAAAATGGGTGTCCCACCCCATCATCTTCTAAGAGATATACTTTATAACAGTCAGTGCAGCCAAACCTTTATATATATAAATATGTATATTCATATATTTGCAATATTTCCTGCTAAACTGTTCTGGAGGAAGATGAATACTGTTCTACTAGACATCACACAATGTCTGATGTGAAGAGAACCTCTTCCAAATGATATAATAAGTTTAATCAAGTACACCGCAGGTTGAGATGAATTTCACAAATTGCCAATTCTTGCAAGCAATCTCTAGAACTGACTTTAAATTGTTCTTTTGGTCTAAGTCATTACATTGCAAATTACATATACTTGCTTACAACTGCTGCTGTCCAAAACCAGAAATAACAATGTCATGCTTTTCACCTATGTTTCTAGAATATGCCATGTATTTAATAATTTGCTAACAAGTTTCTCCCACATTTAATCAGAACATATCTTCCTTAGTGTTTTACAAGACCTTTCAAATATATTTTCTTTTTTTATTTATTTAAAGAACAAATCTCCTGATCATCCCCACTTACTACTGTCCAAGTAGCATCATAGAGCAGTCTTGGAACATGGGAACAGATTTGCATGAATCTAAACCAGAAAATGCACTTCAAGAATATATATATTGCAATCACCAGTGAGTATTCAGTCCACAAGATAAGACTAGGGCTATTTCAAAGGAAAGCCTTCACAAGTTCTGTTGTGTAGGTCCTGGATCTGCAGCATCAACTGTTTTGCTCCACAGATTTGCTTCTATTGCACTACCCTTCATCACTAGCTAACCTTAGATTCCATGTGTTTCACACTTTAAACAGGATGTAATTTACACGCAGCATTCTGCATATTTTTATAAGTCTATAAAATATTTTAGTTTATTATCTTAATGTAAATGTACTGAGTTATATTTAAGCTAACAGCTTTATACTATACAACCATAACAAAACAACTGATGTGTAATTTTCCTATTGGCTTATCTAAAATACTAATTTTATATAACTGAAAAAATGGAGAAGCTTGATCTATAATTTTCCCCCAAAATTGTCAATTTTCTTTGCTATACCACATACCTCTAGTTTTTTTCCCCAAGTGAATACTTGCCCACAGCTTTAAAGTTTTTCTTGATTAAATAACCTGAAGCCACTAAGCTGACCAAGCAAAAAGAAAAGCCAGAACTTTAAGCCTATATGTGTTTCAAATAGTACTGAAATAGCATGATTTTAAGTGTTTCACCAGATTACATCTCTCAGGAAAACCCACAAACAGTTATACAAAAGTAGTAATAAGGAATTGTTTTAAACCCACAGAAGCAAGGACTTTCCAAATGCGAATGAAGAACCATACTTGACCAAACCTAACACAGTGGGCATTCCAGCAAGTACAGTATCATAAGACGTCCAAACAGTCAAATCAATCTTCAAGTGAAAAAAAGATCAAGGATGAGGGGATTTAAGTCATTTATTCTATTGCAGTACTGAGCAATTTAATTTTTTGGTTGTTGTTTCTGAAGTTTCAGAATAAATCAGACTACTTCAGATTCAACTTTAGAGGAGAACAGTTACATAAGGAAAAGTTTCTGCTGAATTACAGTATTACAGTCTGGCACAAGTAAGGCAAAGGGTAATATATGCTTCCCTAATAGCAAGCTTGTTCACTCATTCTCACTGCTGCCGGCTTTCCACTAGAGAACAAATGAGATCTGGGTGCCTTTATCACACAGACTTATTACCTTGCCCATCCTTCCCAACATATAAAGAACTCTATCTATTACTATCAATTATATTTTAGCCTCCAATTTCTTTGCTGATGGAGCTGTAGTTGTACTACAAATAAAATTCAATAAAGCATATACCTTATTTTGGCAGATCTGATAGACTGATCTAGTATGAGCTTCTGGTATCACTGCTGTACTGCAGCCTGCATTGAGGTCAAAAACTTCCAATGATCGGTTGCTGCCAGCTGTAAGTACAATATCTGTACAGTTCTCTGTGTTAAAGTTAAAGTGATCTAAAGGAACAAAAGCATATAGATAGACAAAAAGACAGATAAATAGATATCAAGTTGCATTTAGCACTCTATGAGCAGCACCAAAAATCTTAGTCCTAAAAAGTTTATGTCCAAGGCTGAAGTTCAATAACACAAAAAGTACAGCATTTTGACTCTAACAGAAAAAGAGTAGTAAAGAATCAAATGCTAATTACTTTAAGCAAAGTTATTTTCATGCCATTAAGTCCAAAGAACTATAAAGAAAATAAGAAATACAAAGGATACAAGAGTAGAAATCATTTACTGCTGAAAGGCTAGTAATCTCCATTGTTGAAGCCATGGGAAATTTCTGTACCAATTTGCAAACACTTCTCTGTTTGTATCTGCAAAAAATATCAAATGAATGCTAGTTTTAACAAAATAAATTATGATTTGTGGCCACCAGTAAACTCCCACTGGAATCACAAAGCAAACCAAAATGCTTTCTTTCATTATTAAAAATTAAAGCCACAGACCTTTTGACTCGCTGCTGAACTCTATTAAAAAACTTGGTAACAAAACTCATTTGGATGAAAAGAAACATGGTATTTGTAGGATAGATCTTCCATCGCCATGAAACACTAAAATAATCCTGTATGTGTATTAAAAATGTTGAAGAGAAAAAAAATCTGTCAAGTACCTATGATCAAAAAACAGAAATACCACTAGTTTCAGTATAGCATTTCATGTGCTGATTATGTGGGCAATGAGAAAGAAAATGAGGAGAAAGTAGTGACAAAAGAATAATTTCTACTTAGCTGGGAACAGAACGAGGGGCTGATCATACACTATCAAAGAAATTTAGCTTCCCAACATACACTGGACTCCCGTGGGAGTCCTGTGGGATATCTGCCAGCTCCATGCAGACGTTGCAGACAAGTCCTCTAAAATGGCTTCAGACTTATTTATATCACACATTGCAAAACTGTGTTGCAATTCAGTCTGACTAGATCTTTCTGTTTACTGAAATATATCAGTACAGACAACATGGATCTGATCTTAAATCCACCAAAGTCAATAGAAAACATTCCTCCTGGATATGGATATGTTGGGCAAGAAGGGTACGATTTCCATAGAAGTCACCTAAGGAATATAAACAGAGTTGTTAATAACTGTACTGGGTCTGGTTGGGGTGGAGTTAATTTTCTTCATAGTAGCTTGTATGGTGCTGTTTTACATTTGTGACCAAAACAGCGTTGATAAAACACCAGGGTTTTATATTATATATTTATCTGTTATTGCTGAACAGTGTCTCCACAGCATTAAGGTATCCTGTATTTCTCACTGTGCCCCCAGAATGAGGAGGCTGGGGGAGCGCAAGAGGTCAGATGGGGACATAGCCACAACCACTTGCATGAATTATCCAAAGAGATATTCCATAACATATAATGCCAAGCTCAGCAATAAAACTGGGGGGCAGAAGGAGTTTTTTGAAAGTAGCCATCGCTCAGAGACTGGCTGAGCATCAGTCTGCTGGTGGAAGCTATGAGTGATTACTTTTGCATCACTTGGTTGGGGTTTTTTTTTC
>VYXH01004085.1:19913-34856 GCA_013397275.1 Burhinus bistriatus
TTTTTTTTTTTTTTTCCACTTATTAAACAGTCTTTATCTCATCCCGTGAGTTTTCCTCGCCTTTGCCCTTCCAATTCTCACTCCCATCCCACTGAAGGATCCCACTGGGGGAGAGCAAGTGAGCAACTGTGTGGGGGCTTAGCTGCCAGAAAAGGTCAACACATCGCAATAACTCAAAATTTCTCTGTTATGTTCTAAATGCAGACACCTCTATGCAGTAAAATAAATCCAATGTAGCTGTATGTATTATACTTCCCTTTTAGCATGTCTGTCTAAAGACAATACAAAAGTCCATGTGTGACTCACTTCTAGGAATAATTACTGTTTCTTTCTAACAATGTTAAAAGTTTGCAAAACAGATCATTTGACAAAAGCTATATGTTTATCAGCTGGATCAGTTCAAAAGCAAAATAGCTAATGATTTGCTTTTGCCTTTCTTTCACACTCTCAGACAATGATCTGCTGAGCTTTTCCAGGTAGACGTTAGAGCTACCCTCAGAAGCGATGGTGAAGCAGAAGGTAAAATACAGTGTTTTGCAATTTAATTCAAGAACCTTTTGTGGTTTCCAGAAGTATTTTATTCAAGTAAACTAGACTTCAGGAACAACTAATTTACCTCAATTTTCGGGTAAAGATACCCAAGCTAACTTTAAGTAAGCTGACTGAGATAATAGGAACAATCTAATGAAGGCAGCATGAAGCTTCCTCTGGTCTAATTTACTCTGCTGAAAGAGGCTTAATGGAACAGACTGCTCCCAAATGCAATAACAATTGTTTTGAGATAGCTGAAGTATCTTTCTTCTGCAGTGCAGGCTGCTACATAGATAAACACCTGACAGGGTGTTTCCCAGGTAGTATTTCACCTAGAAAGCAAATCTTCAACCAAGAGTAAACGGAGATTCATCAAATACAAGTTAGGAGAAAACAGAACCAACGTAACAGAGGGGAAAAAAATAGAACAAGAGTACCCATTACCCATTACACACTCAGCTGGACACTGTACGTTAGCTCTTGCCTCTTAGAGATTAAAGTTTATATAACAATTTGGGTTACCTTTTCATTGCTTTAATAATACCTCCATAAACTAAGAATTAACTGGCAACACAGAAGGCTGGTAATCAGATTGTTGAAGAAAGGTATTACACAGCTCAAACAGACACAAGATGAAAGCTTAAATGCCGCTCGCTTGTAATATATAAGAAAAGAAACTGAGAATAAAAATGTATGTTGAAATGTAAGCAAAAGTGCACAATCTACATCTTAAGTTAAAATAATTTCCTGTTTGCTATAGAAAATATTGATATGTATCTTACAAAGGGCTTGTTAAGGAATTAATCAGAGGAATTAATCCAGTAAAGGTCAGAAGGTGTTGTAATGTTTATCAAGATAAAGGTGTGAAGAGCATAAAGGAAAAGGTTTTTAGACTGTTGAAAGATATTACAACTTATCAGTAAGAAGGCACATTTAACAAAATAACTGCTTTTGCCTGCAGAAAATCAACAGGTTTCTGTAAATATAACAAGGGTTACTTTGTCAGTAAAAAAACATGATAATAACAAATAAGATAAGAAATCTTCAAAAAGAAAGAAAAAAGATTTTTATTTTCCCATGAGAAGCAAGTTCTGAAAATAAAATTATATACAACTAGATCAAGAACTCTATCTCAATTCTGACCACTTTCCATAGATAAAATTGACAGTCTACCATTAGCAAAGCTAATTCCTTTGTCGCAGTTTCCAATAGGAACACACTGTCAGAGACAGTTGTGAAGTTGTTTTCAGCTATTACAAAACACTACAAGCCCTAGAAAACGCTGCACAGATGAAGACCAAGAGTGTGAAGTCCATATAAGCAAAATTCCATCTCACAAGTCAACCAGAGAGGCTACTGTAGCATAAACACACCCTGAGATTTGTCTGAATTAAACCAACAACTCCTCAAGCCACAGAAAAGTTTGTGATGAAAGCAAAAACATGGATGAACAATGTCTTATTACTACATTTTTTTCCAGGTCTCCAATTCTATGCACAGCACATAATCTCATCTGGGAATCCTAGAGACCAGGTATCCAAATAAAATCACATTTATGTTGATATACTTAAAATTACAATTCTGTCCTCCTTTAATGCCTTCAATCATCAGAATTCTGACAACAGTGTAAATTACTAACCTCTGTAATCTCTTATATCCTGCATAGTTGGGATATAAGATATATCCAAGTATGTATCTTGGGACAAGATATGGGGAAGTAATAATTTTGGGGGAATACATTTACGGTATACAGTTATTTTCCAGAGTATGGTATATCTTCAGAAATAAAATATCCAACCAGAGTCTAAGATACAAATACTTCCTGCAAAGATTGCAGAGACTGATGTGTCTACTTCACAGTAGATTTGAAGTCCTTTGCTGAAAGAATTTTTCAGAAGACCTAGATAAAGTAGAAATATTTTGATGACAGACAAAAACTTCAACATATGGAAGTGTGTTACTATGCTAAAACCACAAGACGAACAGGTACCTAAAAAAAAAGTCCAAAAAAAACCCCCAAAACAGCTTGATGCAGATCTGACATTTAAAATGTTAAGGAAAATGACAGCACATGACAATGTCAAAACTAAGTGACAGACCACAAACATCATCAGTGGAACAAATCATAAGGTTTTGGGCTATTAAAAACATTTTTATATGTACTGTAAAAATTAATTTTCAAACAGTAGTCCCATTATACATTTCCAGACATAGCCTTGAGTTCAGTAAAGTAAGAAAATCAGTTACATGAAAAGTAAAAGAATCACTTCATCTTCTGGAATGCTTAGACTTCATCATAACTGAAAAATATTCCCTCTTACACTACATAGGAGGGTGGATGTCATTCACTGACCCTATGTAATGAATCTTAGGCATAAGGAAAGATAAGCACAGGAAAATTAAAAGCATTTAGAGATGGTTGCTGTTAGAATGTTGTTATGAATTATGTACTTCTCATCTAGTTTCCATTCTCAAAGGAACGAAGCTGCTGAATCAGGTCTGTGCAGCCCATTTACTTAAGAAGTTAACATTAACTTTCCAGAAGTACCTGAAATGAACACTCTCCTATGTATCATTAGCATGCTAAATTTTAAACCCACATACCATGGCCTTTGCTTAAATTCTTATGTGACTTAAAAGTAATTAAGAATTAAAAAAATAAACTGAGAAGCAAATAGTTACACTTAATATCAGCATGCACAACTGCTGATGAGAGTGGAAATTCTATAGTATCCTGGTTTGAGGTAAAACAGGACCAATTTTGTTCAGTAACCTTACTTTTTAGCTAGGCCTCTTCTAACTGCTGAAATTAACAGCATGTTGTGCAGAAAACTGTTCACTCTCAGGCTGATAAGACCAGTGTTTACAGTTGATGCCAAGGAACGGTATGCAGAGAGGCTTCTACTTATACTTATTGCTATAACACCCCAGGCCATCCAACTTTGTTACTTGCCCCATTGGAGGGTCAGAAGCAGAAAAGCGAAGAGGGGTCAAACCTGCAGGGAGGAGTGGACAGGACAGGTGACCCAAAACTGACCAACAGGGTATTCCATCCCATCTACCTCATGCTCAGTATAAAAGCTGAGGGATCAAAGGGTCAGCCTCTTTCTTCAATGGCCGACGTCCGAGGAGGACTCTGTCTCTGCGTCTGCCTTTGATCCCGATCCTGAATCCAGATCCAGAATCCAGTTCCCATCCGTCACTGAGTCCAGTCTGGGACTTTCCCCAGCGCCTGCTGGTGACGTGATTGTCATCCTGGGAGCTTGATACGGTTTTGTATATATTTCATTATTTTCTTTTTGTTATTTTATTATTAATATTTCATTAAAGTAGTTTAGTTCCTTCTAAACTCTTAAGTCTCTCTTTTTCTCTCTCTCTCTCACCTCCCTTCAGGAGAGGAGCAAGAGAGAGCGAGCATCTGTCGTTCCACCGGATTGGGCCAATCTGGCCCAAACCACGACAAATAGTTATTAATTTTGTAGAAGGTAAAAAAATTTGTTTAGGTTGTGAATCATTTTGAGGTTACTCATAGAAGCAGAAGAAGATCTGTATTCTATTCCCAGAACGACAATAAATCTTTTCTATGGCATTTGTAAATAAGGACATATTTATAAGCCAATAAGGACTATAACATTCTTTTTCTTATTTCCACTTCTCAGTTTCACCTTTAAAACTGAACCAATATTTAACCATTTAGTTAAGTTGCTGTGATGCTTAGTTAATTAATAATTATGGGGAGTTATTTGAAAACTCTGCACAGATAAACAGTGATACGATTTCTCATTGTACTGTCTTCACCTCTGAAACGAAGTAGCAATCTATTGGTTAGCCAGACTGCATTGCCATGCCCTTCTAATTAAGGGTATAAAGTATGCTTTGGAGTTAGATCTAGCATCTTCTTGAATCGGGTCTATTCACGCGTTCTTCCAAATTTGACTCAGAAGGCAGAATGAAAGAGTTGTGAGAAACAAAAGGAATGATGCAGTGTTCCATAAAAGAAAGAAATGCGGGGAAATTAATTCAAAACATAAAGTCATAATATCAGACAAAGAAAAATATATTTTCAAGGTTTTTTTTAAATGTTATTATGTCTCAACATATACATCTATACATGCATATAAATATATTTGAATATAATAAAGTCTTATATACACAAATAGTGCTGAAAACCAGCAAAATCAAATGAAGAGCAGAGAAACTCAGTAAAAAGGATACAAGGATAGTTTTAGCTCCAATTATAGACTAAAAGAACAGAAAAGGTATATCGAACACTTAATAAAATAATTGAATCCAAGTCGGAAAGAAGGATGCCTAACAATGAAGAAACACAGGGACAAAATAGGATGAGAAAAGCAATTAGATACAACAGTTGGAAAGTGAGTGACAATTATGAAAGTGATCTACTTCCATTTGACAGAGAAGGAAGAAAACAGTTAGAATATGTTGGAGTCTCTGAAAGAAAAAGTATATAGAAATATTCCCACAAGAGAAAGAACTGCAATAGCTTCTCAAATGTAACTTAAGACATTAATGCACACTCAGATATAAACAGGCAGAAGGTAAAGCTCAGAAGGTCCCAAATGGTAATAGTAATAGTAAAACTGTATTTGCACCAGATAAGATATGCACTATAAAAAATTATTTGACATTTCAGGTTTTTTTCTATTATGCCAGAACAAAAATATTTCTACAATTAGCTTTTACTATTTGTTCATTTTTTTTCTTCTGTTATATTCTTGCCCTCCACCCCACCACCCAAAATAACCCAGATCAAACAGTACAAGTACCTTCACTAGATTGTTAATGAGAAATTTTACTCACCGTTTGAGGTCATCCTTGGTTGTGTCTAGATGGAAACTTAACAGATGAAATTCAGCTCCACAACACAGCAATATAAATGCATCTATAAAATAAAACTGTGCAAATCGTACAGTCTTATGGAACTTCTTTTTGCCCTAAAATGCAAAATAAATTATTAAGAATGGATTCTAGGATAACAAATATTATTTGTCTGAGATTCCTAGTGCTAAGGCGTAGTCTCCCTGTTATCCTTTCCATATCCCAGGAGGTTAACATACTATGTAGTGGCCCTTCCTATTTTTGACATCTATTAATCTCAAAATAAAGTTTTCATTCTACTTAAAGTAGTTGGCAGTAAAGTTAATAGTACCTGTAGTCAACTGAATCTAATACAATCTATCTTCATACTCTAAACTTCCATTTGAATTGGGGACTAGACTATAAAGTCAATCAGAGCTGAGCAAATGAAAATAGAATACACAGAACAGACAATAAAACCAAAACTTCCAGACATGCCCACTAGTTTTGTCTACCAAGACTGGATTTTTTCTTTTCATAAATTGTCATGATAAAGCCCTAATTTGAAGTCAATGGAGATCACCTAGATCATAGTATCAGTTTGAATCATCACCACTCAGGAGCTATGCAAATCAAGCTGTATGTTCCTTCTGCAGAGCTGTTAAAATGGAAGCAGATGAAAGTGCAAAACAGTGTCACCTGTGAACCAAACTGACAGGAGTTTCTGATTACCAGAATTAGGGCAGGTTCATTCTTGCAGACTGACCAGACCCTTAAAGTTCTGTCTTCTGATGTGGAAACTAACCACTTCTTGTCATGACTCCAGCCAACAGAGTTAACAGCACCATCCTGACCTAGTAAAAATTATAATGGAAATATCATAAAGCTCATTTCTTGCATTTATATGTTTCTCCAGAGTTAATTGTATCAATACAACTATACACAACATTAAAACAGAGTTTAAATAGAGGCTTCAAATGGTCGGATTAAAACTGGTAACAGTAAACCAGTTATTGATTTTTTCTTCCACCAAAAACTATGGAAAAATGTCTCTCATTAATAATCAAGATTCACAAAATTAAACAAGGTCAGAGAAATACCAAGTTATTCTACCTGAAATTTCATACACATTTGTATGATACTGCCTTCATTGCTGTAAGGGAGTTTGTAAGAAAATGTTATAACAAATATAAAAGGCACATTTATCTTTTACAAACATTCACATTCTAAAAGAATAAAAACTAGTATCTAAGTTTTCTTCAGCTTTCTGCAATTCAGATTTCACTCAACTAGAACTAAAAAATAGTTCTAAACAAATATATAACAAACAAACAAATAAACCTCCTTTAAGTTAACAACAAAAAAACATTCATAGATCTTTACTGTCACGGTAATATTAACAAATTTTATCTCCACACCAAACTGAATTAGAAGCACAGAAATGGTTATAAGGTTGTTGTTATTAATAGTAAGTCTTGCTGCTAACAGTTATATTTCTGATATTTTTCATTAAATACTGTCTCAGAGAGAAGTGCTGAACTGGATTAAAATTATTCCAAACTGTGGCAAACAACTCCACAAAAAATAAAAGTTTGACAATCAACTCCTAATGGTTTTAATCAAGCTTCTAAGTTCTGGAAAAGCTGTCTCCTGATGCACAGAGGCCCAAATGTCAGTCTGAAAAAGACTACCCAAAGAGGGATATTCAGGAAATAATTTCATCTGACTTCATCCTCTTGTTGGTAACAGAGTGAAGAAAACAGCTATCACTGACAACATGGCTACGAAATATTCTAAAGTGCAACTCGGATGGTTAAGGTCCAGAGCCCTACGACTTGCTATTATACCCAAATGGTAAAATAGGATGGTCATCATGCAAGATGACAGCACCCTGCATCTGATTGTTAGCCAGTGTTTGGCTCATGGAGAGGCCCAAAACCTGGCATCTAGCCCACAGTGTTGATGATCATGTGTTATTTCACCCTGACTAATAAGCTGTTCTGAGTGTTTCATCCTAGACTGTTTCATCTCTGCCATTCCTTATAACAGAGGGGTGGAAGTCCAGAAAAATTGAAGTTACCACATTGGAGCTTTTAAAGATTGGTTTCTTTTTTGTCACGGGCTTGCAAGAAATGCACTGGTGCAGAAAAGTTCAGCCCAAACTAAAATCCTGAATCCCAGGATGGTCACTCTCGCATTGAAGGCTTTCGAGATCTGAAGCAGGCTTCATATAAGCTTTATTTTGAAAGTTTAATTTCAAGTGCTTAGAAACTGTTTTTACAGAGCTGCAAAGTGCCAAATATTCCAGAAGACGACAATGTAATTGATGAGATGATGCTTCGAAAGGAAGGAAGGCAAAGCTACTGAGATCCAGGATTTTATCACATAAATCAGTAAAGGAACTCACAATGGCTATGACAAATAAGTACTAATTGTAGAAGTCACAGCAACAGAACACCTGACTTTGACTTTGTCAAAGTTCAGTGTTTTAAATCACAAAATATAAGCAGTTACAAAAGAATCACCCCTCTAATTTATCTACAGATTATAATTATGACTCTGATTTTTGAAAGTTATTGGAAGAGCATTTTCAAGAAACATCCTTGAAGCTCAATTTAAGAAAAGGTAGAGTATTACTCAAAAAAATTTGAGTATTATATTAGAATGAAATTTTATATTAAACATGATCTGGAAACCACTTCAGACCTTGCAAATAGTTGCAATACTTTATTTTATTCATTAGGCTTTTATTACGGAGCTAGCTGTTTTTGTAAAAAAAAACAATGAACATGCCACTACAACAGCTTCTGCAGGACAGTCCCATTAGATTAAAAAAATATAACCACCTGTTTAAAAATCATAAAGTATTATAATCTCCAGTTAATAGCAGAAAGCTTCTACAAGAAACAGACTTTTCAGTTTGGTGTCACACAGTTAAAAATAAGGTTAGAAAATTACAAAGAAAGAACTTCAAAAGCCAGAAACATCACCCCGAAGCTAAAATTATTAATTTGATCTAAAATTATATTGAAGCTGATCAAAAAGCTCAAAAAAAAGAAAATATGTCAAATAAAATTAAAAAACTTTGGCCAATATTATTCTAATCTTTCCAGATGAAGTCTGATGAATTTCACCTAGTCTTAAAAGATTCAAGGTTCTTATGCTGCCCTCTTGTGCACATTTTCTCTTTAGTCAACTGAAGTTTTATATAAAAAAAAATATGATTGCTTTAAATTACAGAAAGGCTAATCAATTTATCTCAGCAATTAATATCTTCTCTGACAACGTATATCTATAAAAAGGCTTATAGACAAGATATTTTACTTCCCAGTTACCAAAGACCTGTAGAGTTTTCACCAGAAAACTGCATAGGTACTGGATAAGTATATATGTGAGTACTATACTTATTTTATTCTCAGAACAAAATTTGCGGGCTTTGGTTTTGTAAACCCATTTGGAATCCTTGAATTATCTGTATTAAAGAAAAAAACAAAAACCAAAAACAATTTACCAGAATACACAAAACAGTTTTCCAAAGTGGTAAGGAACATGAGAAACTTCAGGAAAGTCTGAGGTTTGGAAAATTGGAAGAGCCATGCAAAAAGCTTAAGATCTCTGCATTCCAGGTCCCCCAATCCCAAAGCACAGTGAAGGAGATGCCAGCTGGCTTGCAAGAGGCCAGTAAGCTTCAAAACAGGCATTACTCAGGGTTCCCCAGTCCTGAAGCACATTAAGAAAGACAGCAGCTAGTTTTGAAAAATACTTCTTCAAAAAGGCCCTGATGGCTCTAACTCTTTTAAAGCTGGCCAATATTACCTGCACTTCACTATAGGACATATACACCTGAAGAGCCAACACTGAAGAGGAATGCAAAACTATTTAAAACTGTAACTGAGCACTTCAGGGAACAAAATCAAATAAATTAGGCTTATAGCAAAATAGCTGTTGCTATACCATTCCTCTCTGATGGTGCATTATAAAAATATTATTTTTGATAATCAGCTATATTCAGATGTTAACGCTGCCTTGAAATTGAAATTTTTTAACAGAAAAGATATCATTGCCATTTCTTGAAAAAGGAAAGTGTTACATAACCATTGATTGTAGCTCTGAATAAGAGCAATGCATCATGGGTTTTAATGAAAAGAAAATACATTTATTATGACACTTCAAAACCAAAGGCATCTCAAGTAGAAAATAAATAGGTGATTTAATGATAATCTGAAGTGTACAGAAGAACTACGTGAATGAAATAAGGACGTAACTGGTGGTTTGTGGCTCCTACTCCCCTACAGTACGGTATCTGACAGTTTCACATTTACATTGCTTTTGAAAAGAACCACATGCACAGGTTGCATTCTTCTGCTATCTGAAAAGCCTGAAGTACAATGTGGTTTACACTTCTTTTCAGACTGCATATCATAAAAAAAGACATAGAATAAAGAATGAAAGGTGTCAATGAAATAAATTTGATAGTAGTGGAAAACCTAAGAAAACTAATAGAATAAAGCCAATTGTCAGAAGAACAATTTAGTAATAAATCAATATTTCTTTTTAAAGCAAGACAAAGAAATAATACCTGACACCTTAACTACTGGCACCAGAAAAAGCTTCTCTGTAATATCATGAAGTTTCTTGCAGGTGAATTTACTCTTCTCATCACACTAAATTAGCCTGCATTTGCAAAGTATTGCAGTATTTTAGGGAGCTCTGAATGTTTAATTAGCATAGGACTCAGAACACTGTATGTTAAGCAATATATCTTAAAGTATATCTTATAATATCATAATATTTAATTTTACTTCATAGAAAGAAAAAGCCTTTTGTTAATAATGTGTCAAAACCCAAGTACTGTTTCCTTCATGATTTAGAGTAACATAAACTAAGGTTTTCTTTCAAATTTAGAAACCTCTAAATTCTAACCTTTTTTTCTGCTTTCAAATATGTCTACTCAGAAGAATATCTTTCCTTATTAAAGCCTATGTTTTCTGTTATTGCCAGTAGTGAACAATTCCTTCAATATTATTTAGCAAATACACGGAGGTGCAGATGCAACAAAGTCAATGAAATTAGTATCTTCCCCTGAGATGAAACAAAGATAAACCACAGCTATTACCAGTCCAAAATCAATGAAGCCTGAATAAAAACAAACTCCAGTGAAAAAAACATCCAAAAAAGAGTATTTCACAGGATTCAAATGTCACTTCCTGCAGCACATAATCTCTATATACATTCAAGTAAAACCAGCCTTTCTAACTTCTTGATAGAGGTTCACATAAAGAGAAGCTGGATCTTCAATGCAAAAGACAAACTGCGAAGACAGCTACAGAACATATACTGTACAACGATCATTTATAACCTCATGGAATAATTTTGCAACATTTACATGCTACTTCATGTTCAGCATAGCCCTGCTATAAAAAAAATGATGTTAAAGTTCTTGAAAATCATTTACATCTTAGCTTCTTCTGATTACTTAAGAAAGATGTGTCAATAATCTGAAGAAACATTGAATTCTTTGGGCACAAATTTGTTAAGCTGCTGTGTACCAAATACTGTACCAGTACTGTATCATTATTCTTATAGATGCTTGTAACAAATAAGGGAAGGAAATACAGAACTTTTATCTCTGTTGGTTAATTGCATTTTTTAGAAACCCTGATCTTCTAAAACAATGTTAAATACATTCCAGATATATGGGATCCCTTTGGACAAAATTACTGCTTTTGTTCCAGTACTACCTAAATAACAGAATTATTGTAGGTCAAAACCTCACAACACTATTCTGGTCTGCATTTTATGTGACTTGCACTATGAATTTGCTCAAAGTAACCAGTGATACATGAAGAAAAAAATTTTTCAAAGTTTATGAACTTGCTATTGTGGAAAAAAAAGACCTTACTACCCTGCCCACAAGGCATATTTTCATCAATTTCCTCACACAAAGGGGAAAATATCAGTAATGTTACTTGCATTAGTTGCCTCAGTGCCACAGTTGCTTCCACAAAATACAATGAAAATTACTCAAAAAAACACAGTTATCAGAAATAATTTTCTAAAATAACTTAAAACAGTCTACTTTTATGCTTGTTAAGGCCTGCTAGTAAATGACAGTCATCCTCCTTTATGAACTTTCACAGTAGATCAGTCCTGCTATATGAAGTCATAACATTTACTCTTATTAAATATTTAACAGATAGTTCTTGTAGAAATTTAGAATTCTTTTTTTTTAAGGCCCATTTACAATGTTAAGTAATGCACATGTGTTTTCACATGTGTACACTTTTGTAGATATGGATTTCTCCATAGGAATAGTCCCTTTTTTTTCAAATAGTTGTTATTTAGAAGTCTGGAGCTGCAAACAAACCAAACACGTTTGTTGCCAAGTCATCACAGTCAATTTTTTGGCTAATAATCTGTTACAATATATTACTGCAATATACACATGCATTATCATTACAATATATTGTCTTTATTATTTCTATTTCATTATTTTAATATACATATGCAATACAGATTGCAATATATATCGTGATACATTACTATTTACCTCCCACAAAACTGAGAAATGGGAAAACCTAGTAGGCAGTTTAAGTCCAGAATAAAAATTAACCAACCAGAGAAGTAACTTCTACATCTTGAATCAGCAGTATTCCCTTTCCCCCATTCTTCTCAAGGTTTTGTAAGTGGAATATTTTAATTTCTACGCTATTTTAGGTTAATCTCAATTATATACTATTTCTTTAATAATTTAATTCATAACTTTACCTGAAAAAACATTATATGTATCGGTGATATTGGAATTGAATATCAGTACAGCCTTGTCAGCCAGGCCACAAGCCAGCATCTCTCCATCTCCTATAAAGAAGAGTGTCTAATGATTTATATTTGAAAGCAACAAGGTCTTAATATGCTGTTTCTTTTAATAGTAAAAATCACACATGTCACTACAACAAAACACACACCAGAAATTCATATTTTGTATGTATTTTGTATGAACATCAGAAATTCATATTGCAGAATTTGGTACGAATTTTTACACAATTCATTTATTATTCTAATATATTCTCAAAACAGTTAATCATCACAAGGTAGAAATTCACTTTTCACAAAAAAGTGCTACTTTAAGTGCAGAATTTTTTAGCAGTCATTTAAATCTATTTCCTTACACTCATTTTTTTATATCTTCTTATTGAAGTTATATCACCTTTGCTTATATATTAGAATAAAAAGCACATATTAGTCATTCTGGATCACTTCTTAAAGATGATAAATTTCCTTCATAAGGTAATCCTAAAAACAATTCAAGTTCAGTTAGATTGTTTATTTATATTGGTAATCAGCAGGGGGCACACAATGACAGGATAGACTCCCCTAATGTCTGCATAATGGCAGTGATTTGTGGAATTTAACTATTTGCTCAAAAACTGTTCCTAAAAAAATTAAAATAATAAAGAGCAGATAAATGAATCAATGGGAAAAAAATAAGACATGGTGGAGCAAGAGAAGATAGCAGTGAGAGAAAGTAAGGAAATGAAGTGCAGAATTCAAATCAATGCTACTAGGTTCACTGTGAAAAGTATTTTTAAAGAGGTACCACCTGAACACCCCCTTCATACACCTCCTGAGCATCTTTACAAAGGGAGAGGGAACAAAAGTCATGCTTGAGTTCACCAACATTATGCACTGCTAGCCACTGTCCAAGTACCATCCACATTGCAGGTTCAGAATGCTATGTTCCACAACACATCTTTTTCCCATATTATGGCAATATAAACAGATTAGAGATCCACATTTCTAATCTCTAAGCGTCATCTACTAAAAGTTAATTTTAAGTGGGACATGCAATGGGGTAGATGTATATGCTAAGAGGCATTCCAGAATCTTTTTTTCTGTTACCAATTATTAAATGCACCAGTATAGTATACTGGCAAAGAACTACTTTATGAAAATATTTTTCATTTTATCTGACAAGCAATATTTCAGTTGACTTTTTCTCCAAGTACTAGTAATTGCACATACTAAATAATGCTGTTAAATAGTTTCATCACAAAAATAAGATAAGTAGTCCTGGACAAAATATTCCAAAAAATGCATGCCCCACAAACTCAGATATGAAATCTTTGAGCTAAAGGGCGGTGTTCTTCTGCAGATTTCCCCCACTTTTCCTAAAGTTTTGACAATATGTATTTTCAGCATGAGAGCTGATCACT
Organism: Burhinus bistriatus; assembly: GCA_013397275.1. Taxonomy (NCBI): domain Eukaryota; kingdom Metazoa; phylum Chordata; class Aves; order Charadriiformes; family Burhinidae; genus Burhinus; species Burhinus bistriatus. The sequence continues at coordinate 33,476 of VYXH01004085.1, forward strand.
AAGTATATCAGGTAAGTGATATAAGGTTGTCATACATACGTAATTAACAATACATAAACCTTCTTGTGCATACAGAATGAGAGAAAATAATTTTGCATAGAATTTTGGAGGTTTGTTTAATGGAACATCATCTGAAATCCCAAAGAAAACTGTTTTCTAACAGAGCAATGTTATAACACCTCCAATACACAAAAAGATGTTTAATAAATCTAAGAAGGTTTGCATTAACTCATTAACGTAACTTTACATCTGAAGTTTTACTTAAGTTTTCTATTTAATTTTCTTTCTACTATGTTTAAAGATGCACATAATATTAATTATTGTGATTCATACTTTACAAAGACCACTTGAAAGACTGCTCCAAGCTGCAATTCCAACTTGCAAATTTGCAACAGAAAATATACTGTAAAGCTAGGAACCATCTGGTCAACACAGACTACAACAATAACAAAACAGCCTTTACAAGCCTACAATAATATGATTTTTTTACTCCAAGAAAATCTGCAAGTTTTGCTAAACCTTGTTTTGCTAAACTGTGGTTATTTAAGCCTCTGTGTGGCCTCCTTGGAATTAAATCTGGCAAGGGATGTCAAGGTCAACAAGAAGGGTTTCTTCAAGTACATTGGAGGCAAAAGGAAAACTAGAGAAAATGTGGGCCCACTGTTGAATGAGACAGGGGCCATGGTGACAGATGATGCAGAGAAGGCAGAGTTACTGAACGCCTTCTTTGCTTCAGTCTTTACTGCTCAGGCCAGCCCTCAGGAGTCCCAGACTTTGCAGATAACAGAGAAAGTCTGGAGGAAGGAAGACTTTCCCTTGGTTGAGGAGGAACAAGTTAGAGATCAGTTAAGTAAACTGAATATCCACAAGTCCATGGGTCCTGATGGGATGCAATGCGAGTGCTGAGGGAGCTGGCAGAAGTCATTGCTGGGCCATTCTCCATCATCTTTGAAAGGTCCTGGAGAACAGGCGAGGTGCCTGAGGACTGGAGGAAAGCCAATGTCACTCTGGTCTTCAAAAAGGGCAAGAAGGAAGACCCGGGAAACTGCAGGCCAGTCAGCCTCACCTCCATCCTTGGAAAGACGATGGAACAGCTCATTCTGGGTGTCATCTCAAAGCATCTGGAGGAAAAGAAGGTTATCAGAAGTAGCCAACATGGATTCACCAAGGGGAAGTCATGTCTGACTAATCTGATAGCCTTCTACAATGACATGACTGGATCCATAGATGAGGGGAGAGGAGTGGATGTTGTCTACCTTGACTTCAGCAAGGCTTTTGACACTGTCCCCCACAGCATCCTCATAGGTAAGCTTAGGAAGTGTGGGTTAGATGAATGGACAGTGGGGTGCATTGAAAACTGGTTGGCAGATAGAGCTCAGAG
>VYXH01004085.1:34942-47713 GCA_013397275.1 Burhinus bistriatus
AAGATGATTAGGGGACTGGAACACCTGTCTTACGAGGAAAGGCTGAGGGACTTGGGTCTTTTCAGTCTGGAGAAGAGAAGACTGAGGGGGGATCTCATCAATGCTTATAAATACTTAAAGGGAGGGTGCTGGGAGGATGGTACCAGTCTTTTTTCAGTGGCAACCAGTGATAGGACAAGAGGTAACGGGCACAAACTTGAACATAGGAAGTTCCATCTAAACATGAGGAGGAACTTCTTTACTTTGAGGATGGCAGAGCACTGGAACAGGCTGCCCAGAGGGGTGGTGGAGTCTCTGACTCTGGAGACATTCAAAACCTGCCTGGACGCCATCCTGTGCAACCTGCTCTAGGTGTCCCTGCTCTGGCAGGGGGGTTGGACTAGATGAATTCCAGAGGTCCCTTCCAACCCCAGTGATTCTGTGATTCTGGGATCCTCTGTGAATGCATGTGTGTGTGAGAGACAAAGACAGAAACAGAGAAAGATGTTCCTCCCTCAGAGTAAGTCAAAGAGGATTTATACTCAAAATGTATTATTGAAACTGTACCAATGCTTTTCGTTGCTAAAAAAGAATTCTTAGTTTTAAGCATGCATAACATTCCTAGAAATAAGCTCTCTGCAACCAGTTTCTTTCAGGAGACATAAAAATAATTTCTTCCTGTTGTCTAGGGAACAGAGAGATGGCTGGAATATATTTTAGAAAAGTTACTGATTGTATCTAATTCCTTTTATTTCTTGAAGATGAAAGTTGCGCTTGTCCCCAGAATATTTATAAAGATATAAATTTTTAAATACTTTGAAAGTATTGTGGTTTGCAGAGTATACATTGACATAATTGTATACTTGGTAATACATTTGATTGCTAATCTAAGAAGTGGTTTCTGGATAATATTTATATGGGTTGGAAATGACTAAATCTGTTACAAGACTCACTTCTCCAAAGCAGTTAAGAAAAATACACTTCTTTGGATTATATGGAAGAATTCTTTTTTTATATTTTAATGTATAAAAACTGAATAATCTTACATAAGAAATAGGAGTATTCTGATTCTTTTTAAGCAGAACTTCAGCTTTCAATACACCCTAATGACACTAAGTAAATGTCTCAGGAAATAAATTTCTTAGTGAAAGAACTTGTTAGAACACTAATTTTCAAGTTGTAGTGGCAGAGTCATAGAATAAATCCCAAATGAAACAAGTCATAAAATCAGAGAATTAGAATCCTTTTGCATACGTGTTAGCAGCTTGCATGGTTTTGCAAGTTAAAAAATTACGATCAAACAGTACATGATATTGCCAGAAGGTTTTCTGGGAATTTACCTAGTAAATTCACAGTCTTAATAAAGCATGTCACAGAACTTTTGTTTTTCTTTCTGCATACTGACACACCTGTACATTTTATATAAAGCCTGTACATACCAGAATACTGAATGCAACAAATTGGGGTTGGTTTACAAGTAACAGATATCTCTTTCTCATATTTGATTGGAGGATAACTTTCCAATGGATATTCTTTATTTTTACTTCAAAGAAGGAAAAAAGAGAAAGAGAGGAAAAAATGTTAAGATATCTAAACCCAGTACATTTTCATTTCAGTTATGAAATACATGTGTTTGGGAGCTATTCTAAACATCTTTATATAAATATCTCCTGGAAAACTTATGTTAAATCCAAGATAAGAGGCAGAATGAATTCTAAATTGTCATACTTAAATTACTCCTATCAGCAACTGTTATGAAGTCATGAGATCAAGAATTAATATAGTATATAAAATCAAATTAAGTTGCATATCTATCTAATAAAAGTACTTAAAGAATGCAAACTCTACCTTGTTGTGACAATATGCAATATGAAAAATATCTTCATATGTAAAAATAAGAATTACACTGATCATCTATTTAACAAGATACTCAAAATCCCACACAAAACTTAAAGGACTAAGTAGCTTAAGCGATCATAAAATAGCACAAACAGATCTAGACATTATCTGAAGTGCTCATCTAAAGGCTTGCCTATGTGTACAAGGATTACAAAAATTTAGTCTTGAGCTATTAAGTGTTTAAGAAACAGCTTTTTAAAAAGAGAAAAATGATGGCATTAATCATTCTTTACTTTTATGTTTGTACTACATAGAACAAAGACTGTATATAATACTAAAGAGAAAAAATGTATGTAATATCCCCATTTAACATACCAAACCAATTAACATGAAAGTGCCAGCTCTAAAAAAACATTCATTCTTTGTGTCCACAGTGATGATGAATCCACTGGTCAAATTGTACCATTATCTATAGCCTGTTTAAATCCATTAGAGTAAGCCTGCATTAGCTAAAGATAACAGGATTTTCGAGGTGAATGAGGCGTGTGATGTGAAATCACTAAGTCTCACTGTGCCACATTCAGTTATTTTTCTGACTAGAATTCCAGCTTAAGAACATGTTGGGACTATGCTTCCAACCATATTTAGCACTTGTTCTTCTTTCTAGCAACAAAAATCTAAGTAGATGTGTATACTTTCTTTTACATGTAAAACTTACTCAAATTTAATTGATAGTCTGATAATATGAATCACTTGCTGCTGTCATTTTATAGCAAATTTACAAAGCGTTTTAGTTCCAGTTATACACATAACTAAAAAGTTTCAACGAAAGAAGCAGCTACAAACCATATTTCCAATAGAACTGTATTTATCCTCATTTTAATTTGTTCCTCCTCTAATGTAGCTGCTAGATTACCTACCGTTTACAAGTGGTCTTCCATTTTGATACCTCATTTTTTTTCAGGTTATTATTTGGAGAAAACATGATCATTCTACAAGAAAGAACACAGAATCTTCTATATGAAACATTAAATGTTTCACAACAGATATAGTTTATTTCAAACAAAAAACAATCCTACTTCCTTCTTACTATTTATGTCTACTAGTAATGTCAGTAGGCAATATAATGTATACATTGATGACAAGATAACTTTCTAATGATCTAATGCTTGAGTTTGCACCTAAGTTTTGGTTTCTGTGAATTATTTGTTGGATAATGCATTCTGAAGGTCAAAATCAATTCATACAAAGTTCTCAGACATTTGTTTCTGCAAGCTGAAGAAACAAGAAGAGTTTAATCATATGAAAGAGCCAGGATACCCAATATAATTTTGAAAAGAAGTTGAAAAATCACCAGAAGCTGTGAAAATTTTGTTTTACAACATATTTTAAAAATTATTTTCTTTCATATCATTCATCATATCTGTTTTCATGGGTCATTAATTTCACAGTCATGAGTATACAGCTCTATGATGTGACAAAATATCACACATCAATAAAACAGACAAAATAGTAATGTATCTACTCACTGTGGTGGTGCTGTATAACCTGAAGACTTAATTTTATTATGGAAAACCAATGGCTGATCTTTCACCATGCTTTTCACTCCTATAGCAAAATAATTTAATTTTTGTTAAAATGTTTTTTAACATTATATTTTTACAGTTAAGGTAGACAGTTAAGCTAGCACAGTAGAAATATTTGATGTCTCCTTACATTACAAAACACATTTATGACCAATTACTCAAAATAATGATTACTGAGAAAAGGAAAGAAATACTTACAGTTACATTGCAAAACATCCATCCTCCAATAATACCAGTGAGTATGAACTTCTTTAAACTTTGAATTAACAAGAATATTTTTCTGAGGAACATTTTTAATCATTGATTCATAAATGTGTTTTGTAGTTGCCTATTTTATGCTTAGACTTTATATGCACTAGCTATAATATATTCAAACTTTATATTTGGAATATGGAATGCATCTAAAGATCATTAACAAACTGGCTGGTGGCTACACAGAAATGTTTGGGTTTTTATGTGTTTTAAATCATTAATAATGTCTGCATTCACAATGCTGTACTAAGAAGCTTGAAGGGCAGCCTCCAGCCCAAAACTAAATATGAGCATTTCATATCGGCAGGGGGAAATCTTGTTGATATTCCCAGGGAAAAACTTCAGGTGCATTCAGAGTGATCTCCTGGGCACATTTATCTACGCTGAGGATAGTATCTGCTTCAACTCCCCCCAACTATCCTTTCTCTTTATGTAGTGATGAGGTAGAAAAGGGTCCTTCCTAGGAAGCTCCCAGGACCACTTGCCATAAGAGACCGTTAGATTTCCCTACAGCACCTAGTCTAGCTCAGTGTGAGGTGTCAACAATGCTAGTACAGGCATCAGTGCTGGGTGTTTGAAGCAGCCTGGAATTCTAGCTACAACACTGCAGATGCATTCCGAGAATATCATACAACACTAAAGATATATACTTTGACATTCTAACAGGTCCAGTAAGTATAATGAATATAGTAAAAATAGATTATTTCTACATGTATACAGCTACTAATATTTTTATATCTTTCCTAAAGAAAAGGTGATGATGAAAAAATTATTTTGTAGGTATTTTTTGGATTTTGCTTTACTGTTGCTAAGCAAAGAAGCTACAAGTGCTTCAACAGCAACTGGAAGTCAGACCTTTTTTTTAAAAAACAGTAGAACATTGAGGCAAAAATTAACTTCCTAAACTTGCAAGTATTGACAAAAGACTATTCAGGTCAATAAAATTAACCAAAACATATAACCAAAATTAAGAAAGAAATGACAAATTATAGAGAAAAATATAATGCATGCCATGGAAAAAGAATAATTTATGAAAAATGTAAACATTCTACACTCTTTAACTCTGAAAATCCACAGAAAGTTCTCAGAGGATTGTTTTTAGAAAAAGAGAATTACCATATTCCCATCATTTTCACTACAACTACATATGTAGGATATGAAATATTACTAGAAGTATAAAATTATTCTTACTAAAATAAAAATATAATGTGTATATATTTAAAACAGAAATAAATATATTGATTGTATTAGGCACCAGTCAGTTGTGAGTCAGTTACTGTTATTAAAAATATAACTTTATTAATTCATTTCCAGATTAGTTTATACTTACTAAGTGTTTTATTAGAAGGTTCTTTCAAGTTTTTCTTTAAACCTTTACACAATGGAGAATTTGTCAATAAAGAACACCTAAGTTATAAAACCAAGCACAAAAATCAATCAATGCAATGGACAAAAGCATCAGATTAGGAAAAGTTGTCAAAACTTCTTTTTAGATATTTGTGTGCATGTGTGTATGTGATACCAGTGAGATTTTCATAAATAGAAATCAGGCATAGCAGATTCTTTATCAGCTCAGATACCCAGCAGCACAGACAAGCCTTGGCCCTGACTAGATACACAGACTATTGCATTTACATGTTAAATCACATTTCTGTGAATAATAACTGATGGTTTTATGATAAACACTGAAATCAGCACTTCGGTGTATATTGTAGGGGTTTTATTGCCTTCAACATGTCAGTGTTTCCTGAAAATCATTTACAGGCACATGAAGGACAAGAAAGTAGAAGTCAGCATGGATTCACTGAGGGGAAATCATGCTTGATCAACTGACTGGCTTCCTAGAAGAAGGGAGAGCACTGTGATACTGTCTACTTTAGAATCATAGAATATTAGAATGGTTACGGTTGGAAGGGACCTGAAAGATCATCTAGTTCCAACCCCCCCTGCTATGGGCAGGGACAGCTCCTACTAGACCTGGTTGCTCAAAGCCCCATCCAACCTGGCCTTGAACACTTCCAGGGATGGGGCCTCCACTTCTCTGGGCAACCTGTTCCACTGTCTCACCACACTCAGAGTGAAGAATTTCTTTCTAATAGGCAATCTAAACCTACCCTCTTTCAGTTCAAAACCATTACCCCTCGTCCCATCGCTACATTCTCTGATAAAGGGTCCCTCCCCATCTTTCCTGTAGGCCCCCTTTAGGTGCTGGAAGGCTGCTATAAGGTCTCCCCGGAGCCTTCTCTTCTCCAGGCTGAACCACCCCAACTCTCTCAGCCTGTCTTCATAGGAGAGGTGCTCCAGCCCCCTGATCACCTTCGTGGCCCTCCTCTAGACCCGCTTTAACAGGTCCATGTCTTTCTTATGTTGGGGTCCCAGAGCTGGACACAGTATTCCAGGTGGGGCCTCACCAGAGCGGAGCAGAGGAGCAGAGTCACCTCCCTTGACCTGCTGGCCATGCTTCTTTTGATGCAGCCTGGGATACAGTTGGCTTTCTGGGCTGTGAGAGCACATTGCTGGTTCATGTTGAGCTTCTCATCAACCAACATCTGCAAGTTCTTCTCCTCAGGGCTGTTCTCAACCCATTCTCCACTCAGCCTGCATTTGTGCATGGGATTGCTCTGACTCACGCACGGGACCTTGCGCTTGGCCTTGTTGAACTTCATGAGGTTAGCACAGGCCCAGTTCTCAAGCCTGTCCAGGTCCCTCTGGATGGCATCCCTTCCCTACAGCATGTCAACCGCTCCACNGGCAACTGGGTTTGTTTAGCCTGGGGAAAAGGAGACTCTGGGGAGACCTTATCGCTCTCTACAACTACCTGAAAGGAGGTTGTAGCAAGGTGGGCCTTGGTCTCATGTCCCAACTAACAAGCAATAAGACAAGAGGAAATGGCCTCAAGTTGCGAGAAAATTTACGTTTAAGAAAGTTGAGGAGGTTTCAATTGGATATGAGGAAAAAATTTTTCACCGAAAGGGTTGTCAAGCATTGGAACAGGCTGCCCAGGGAAGTGGTTGAATCACCATCCCTGGAGGTATGTAAAGAGGTGTAGATGGGACACTTAGGGATATGGTTTAGTGGCAGACCTGGCAGTGTTAACGCTTGGACTCGATAGTCTTAAAGGTCTTTTCAAACCTAAATGATTCTATGATTCTAACAATCTGGATGAAGGAGCATGTTTGCTCACCGTGTTTGCTGATGACACAAAACTGAGAGGAGTATCTGATACACCAGAAGGTTGTGCTGCCATCCAGAGAGACATCCACAGGCTGGAGAAATGGGCTGACAGCAACCTCATGAAGTTCAACACAGGGAAGTGCAAAGTCCTGCACCTGGGGAGGCATAGCCCTATGCACCAGTATATGGCTGTAAGGAAGACAGAGTCAGGCTCTGTGCCATCTGCCCAGTGAAAGGACAAGAGGCAATGGGCAAGAACTGAAATACAGGAGGTTCTGTCTGAACACCAGGAAACACTTTTTTACTGTGAGGGTGACTGAGCTCTGGCACAGGTTGCCCAGAGAGGTTATGGAGTCTCCTCTCCTGGAGTATTCCAAAACCACTTGGACATGGTGATTGGCAACTGGCTGTAAGTGACCTTGCTTGAGAAGGGCAGTTGGACGAGATGACCTGCAGAGGTGCCTTACAATCCCAACCATTCTGTGATTCTGTGATTTCTCCCACTCAATATAACTAAAACATGACAGGAAAACAGGCAAAAGAAAACCACGCCAACAAATAGCACCGTACAAAACCATCTGATGCACTTCAGTGTCTGGAAAACTAATGCATTATCCAACTCAGAGGAAAAAAACATTTAAAGTTATTCCGTACCTGGCAATAACTGATAGACTGGTTTTGTTTCCACATAGAAAATCACTCTGCTGAGTTTTCACCAATGCGGCAAGGTTAACTTCCAACACAGCAATCATATCTTCAAACATTGAGGTGATCAAGCATAAAACCTGCAGCAATTATGCCATAAAATAACACTTCACTTACTTCATATTTTAAGGTCCAGCACTGAAGCTTTTATAGGAAAATGAAATCACTTTGTGTCGTTTATGAAAATTATTCAAAAATATCCATGAGTTTAGTCTTGCAGAGCATTAAACAGTAAAAAGTGGTTAATGCTATCCTTCAAAAATATGCATATGTTGCTTAAATATGTGGCTTAAGAGACTTGCATACCAAACAGTCACAGAAATTCCAATACCTTCCACAATAGACATATTCCTGCAATAAGAGTTGCAAGAAAAGAAGCACACATGGAAGAAAGATTGGTTTCAGAGACATGCTGAGAACATGCTAAGAACTGAATTTAAAATAAAATCCTTCTTTAAAACAAAACACTTAAAGACCGAGGTTCAGCTCAGTTCTGTAGGAAAACTGTAACATAAAAAATGAAGTATACAAACAACAATGCTTTTCATTTCCTTAAAAGCACTTACAGTGTCTTTCCACAGAAATTTTCTCACAACTCAAATCGTTTTCACAGATTTCTTGGAAGGATTCAGAAACAGTTCATCCTAGCATTCATTTGAGAAACAAGGTGTAACAATGCTTGTATCTTTTTCCCCAAAAAAGATTGCCTCTGCTCGCTCAATCGTCATTCTTAACATTCAAAGTACACACTGAACACTATAAAAAACAATTCACCTTTTGCTTATTAATCACTTTGGACAGTACACAAACTGTGAGAGCTTTAAAACTACCCAGCTATGTAAACTAGTAGATTCCATAAAGAATCAACCCTCTCCAGAGAAACTACTGTGTAATTCACATCAAGCAAAAAAAAAGGGTACATTAATCTGTAAACAAAATGCATAACATACTTATTGAAAATAACTGGAAATTTAAACATTCAGTAAATCAATGTTTACTGCATACTTACCTTTCCATTAACTGCCTTCTGTGTTAATGCACACGATCCAGCAAACCGAATGCTGAGGTCACTGTAATCTTTGCCAAAAAGAACATAGTGCTATAAAAATGTATTTGCATTTCAAAAGAAAAAAACTACCACTAAGACAGGGAAAAAAAAATTACTTATATTAATTTGACACCACCATAATCCACTGTCTTCAGTGTATATCCTTCTAGTTTACCCCCACATTGTAAAGTAGGAGTAGAATAACATTCCTTGTACTAACATTCATAAACTGCAAAATCAGATAAAAATTCCTCGCTAGTCACTACAGAAATCTAGTGTCAACACATCTTCTGAGATAAGTCAGCAATGCCAGAAAAACACATAAAAATGAATTAGAAAAAAACATTCAAAAAACTCCACTTAGTCTCTACTGTATTCTGTTATTTCATAAACTAATTCTTATACTATTTATATCAGATAACAAAGGAAAGCAATCACATCATGGTGTAGTCAGGTATTTTATAATCATACCTTTGTAAGATAAGCAACCTTCTAATTCAAAGTTTGCCAAATTAATTATTAACAAGCCAGTAGAGCTTCCTATCCAAAACCATGTAGTATTCAGGGCAGAAGATCTATTTAAAAAAGGAGAAAAAATTATCTGACTATGATAAAGAAGCTTTTCTTATTACCATACAAGACACAGAAATTGGGTTTTTTTAGTACTTGTTACCCAGTCCCAGGACAATAATAATAAACAACACCAAAAAAAAAAGATTTTAATTTACAGATTTTTTTTTAATTTTTTTTTTTTTAAAAAATCTGTAGCTCAAAGTCAAAATTTTCAATCAAATTGTGATGTTTTGAAAGCTAAGAATAGAACACAACCCTTGGTTTTATGCAAGTGCTCATGGCAAGTCTAAAACAGCATAGGAAATACTTTTCTTCAAAAATTACTGAGTTTTGTAACACAAAGATGTTGTAAAAGCACTGTATACATGAAGACTAAATTCAAACAAAGAGGGAAATCCACATATATTCTTACTTTTACCACCTGTAATATGAACACACAAAAAGTAGAGAAATTTAAGGTGTGTTTGTGCATAGTTAAAGTACAAGAGAAAACCCAGCAAAAACTAAAAGGGAAAAAACAGGCAAGCCTGGAATGTCTGTTTCAGTCTGTGCTTAGTGGCAGTAGTATTGCATTTAGGTAATTAAATGCAGTCTTTGCAAACACNGATTTTAAATTTACAGATTTTTTTTTAATTTTTTTTTTTTTAAAAAATCTGTAGCTCAAAGTCAAAATTTTCAATCAAATTGTGATGTTTTGAAAGCTAAGAATAGAACACAACCCTTGGTTTTATGCAAGTGCTCATGGCAAGTCTAAAACAGCATAGGAAATACTTTTCTTCAAAAATTACTGAGTTTTGTAACACAAAGATGTTGTAAAAGCACTGTATACATGAAGACTAAATTCAAACAAAGAGGGAAATCCACATATATTCTTACTTTTACCACCTGTAATATGAACACACAAAAAGTAGAGAAATTTAAGGTGTGTTTGTGCATAGTTAAAGTACAAGAGAAAACCCAGCAAAAACTAAAAGGGAAAAAACAGGCAAGCCTGGAATGTCTGTTTCAGTCTGTGCTTAGTGGCAGTAGTATTGCATTTAGGTAATTAAATGCAGTCTTTGCAAACACCACAGAGTAGACCAACTGGTTAAAATTTCAGTCAACACGCTCACAGAAGACAAATGTTATCAAACATAAGATGATTATAACAAAATAACGGCTGTCATTCTCAAAAACTAAAAATAAAAACTGACATCATGGTCAATGTCCTAGTTTCAGCTGGGACACAGTTAATTTTCCTCCTACTAGCTACTGTGTTTTGGATTTAGTNAACAACAACATTTTAATAAATTTTCCAAGTAAGAGTGTGTAGACTTATCGGTTTGATTTGTGAAGTCAGACTACAAGAGCTGTATGGAAAAATACAAAGCTGAAACTTGGCATGAAAAGACTCACCACAGTGGTTTAATACTTTTCTTATTAAAACCAAACAAACAAACAAACAAAAAAAACCCAAACCCAAAAACCCAACAACAACAAAAAAAACCCCATCAAAAAAACCCGCACCAGAAACAGTCAAATACTTTAAAAAGCAGATGGGGAAAGACAGCTTCAGTTCCGGTTTGTGATATTTTTATGTGCTCTGTATAGTTTTATTTGTGGTTTTCACTACTTTCATGCACAGCAGTAAAAGACTAATTTAATTTGTGAATTCTTTGAATTATTTATGAAGAAGTGGCACTATCAAGTTATTACGAACAATGATATCAACTGACACATACAGGAAGTTGATCTCACACCCACTTTACAATAATAAAATGCCATCCACTGTGATGAAATTACTCAATGTCAAAAAGCTTAGGGAAGTATGAGACCCATAATTTTTTGCACATCAGTGCTGCAAAAATGTTTCATTGTTGCATTTAATTGCAGGCAGAAAAACTGGTAAATCAGGGATTCCTCCGGTGTTCAGACAAATCTGAACCACCTGCTAAAACCAAAACATGGTAATTTAAAAATTAAACAGAAAAATACTTCTAAATAAAAAATTCTAAAACCAAAAGATAATGGAACTGGATTAATAGTAAGAATTTAGTGGTCATGGTTGTTCATAAGCAGAACAAAACCTCCAACTGTGATGCAATAGCTAAAAGGGTAAATAGTCCTTAGATGTACAATGCCAGGCAGTATCAGGTGGGTATTGGAAAGTGATGTTATCTCAATTCAGAATATTATTTCAATTAACCTATTACTGTGGATCCGTTTCAGGCATTCATGTCCAAAAAGGGCATTGAAAAAGAAATGAGACTGAATTTCAGGAAAAGTTCAAAAGCGAATGTTAAAAATGTTACAGAAAACATGCCTTATATAAGGTGCAAATTATTTTATCCAGAAGTGTAGAGATGTTCATGAGCTATAATTTGCTGTGCAAGGAGGGAACTTAATAGTAGCTGATTCTAGACTATCAAAATAAAAAACATACTAAGAGCCAATAACTGTACATGAAAAGAGGGTAATTAGGATTAGACATAAAACAGAATGAGTCAATTGCTGGAACAACTTAACCAGAGACATGGTGGATTCAACACTGGAAAACTAGACATCTTTAAAGATAAGCTGTAGTTCAAATCAAACCCATAGTTTTGATGAAAACAAAGTTTTGTTGATTTGAGAGTGGTATTATACAAGCAATAAGACTAACTGAATATAATAATTCATCTTCTGGCCTTACAGTTCTGACATTCCACTAAAGTATGTCTGAGATGTACATCTTTAAAATCACCGTTTCCTTCCTCTCAATGGTAGTCCTTCTGAAAATGTAGGCATCATGAAAATAACGGTTAATAAGTACTTCAATTTGACATAAAGACAAACAAAAGGATTCAGGACTGCTGGATATTTTTCTTCTCTGTTTATCAAAAATTGTTTATATATCCAACCAGAGGATTAATCAGTTATACCTGTACAACCCACCATAGGCAAAGGGTGGAACAAATGTTTCCTAAAACATGATGTGTCTGTTAAATTTATCCAAATGAGAATTATAAATAACATCAAAACCAAGTTGTTCTATGAAACAGTTCTTGTGGCAGTATCCTGAAACCCAGGTGCCTGATAATATGATTAAACTTCTCTTCAGTAAAGAAATGCAATATAAGGATTAATTTAGGTATCTCTCCTCTACCTGGCCAACCAATTCCATGGGAAGGAGTAAAAACACCACGCTTTGAAATGTCTGTCTCTCTGACAGACGTTTGGCTAGAACAGGCTATGTAGTTCAAAAGTTATTTAAATTTGGAAGGTAAACTGACATAGGCACACAGTGACTGCATCAGACTTACTTCTTTAGGAGAGCAAACTTTGGCTAAATAAATTTGGCCTTTTCATTCTAATTGGCTTCTTAATTATTTTTTAATTGAACTTCCCTGATCAACTGGTGTCAATAGATGCCAAAATGACTATTCCCAGTGCCATTTTTATAAAATTACTTTTCAGACTAGAAAGCAGTTTTAACTTTGTATGAGTTTGTGTATATTCTCTGCCTAAGAGTAGGCCACCAAAACTTGCAGATCATTAAATATATTCTTTGATTTTCGTATTGCATTTAAAAAAATAATAGTAAGTTGCAGTGAAAATAATCCAAGAACCAATAGGAACTTGTCCTGGTTTGAGGTA